>CAUYLG010030160.1:0-14648 GCA_963573385.1 Cacajao melanocephalus
TGGTGGGAGTGTAAATTAGTTCAACCACTGTGGAAGACAGTGTGGAGATTCCTCAAGGACCTAGAAATAGAAATTCCATTTGACCCAGCAATCCCGTTACTGGGTATATATCCAAAGGATTATAAATTGTTCTATTATAAGGACACATGCACACATATGTTCATTGCAGCACTGTTTACAATAGCAAAGACTTGGAACCAACCCAAATGCCCATCGATGATAGACTGGACAAGGAAAATGTGGCACATATACACCACAGAATACTATGCAGCCATAAAAAATGATGAGTTCGTGTCCTTTGTAGGGACGTGGATAAACCTGGAAACCATCATTCTCAGCAAACTGACAGAGGAACAGAGAATCAAGCACCACATGTTCTCACTCTTAGGCGGGTGTTGAACAATGAGAACATATGGACACAGGGAGGGGAGCATCACATGCTGAGATCTATGGGGGAGGGACTAGGGGAGGGATAGTGGGGGTAGGGGGTTAGGGAGGGATAATATGGAGAGAAATGCCAGATATAGGTGATGGGGATGGAGGCAGCAAACCATATTACCATGTATGTACCTATGCAACAATCCTGCGTGTTCTTTACATGTACCCCAACACCTAAAATGCAATAAAATAGATATATTAAAAAAATATGAATACTTAACTACCAACTATGCTCTAAACAATTAACATATATTAACTTATTTAATCTTCACAACACCTCTGTCAGGTATAATTGCTCTCATCTACAATTGAGGAAACTGGGGCATAGGAAAGTTATGGACAACAGTGTGTAAGTTATACACTTGAGACTTAAACTCAAGCAGATGAAATGTACAAGTTGTGTCCTTAAGCACTATGTTATCCTGCTCGAAATCTAAATAGCAAATAAGTAGTGTAACATAATGTATCATTTTGATGAAAAATATAAGACTTTTAGTGGAATATAATATCTTTATCATTAAAAGATACCTTTATTATCACCTTTTCAAGTATTTACTATTAAGTTAAAAATGAATCGATAAGCTCACTAAATCTAACTACTAAAACTCTGAGTACCTTTGTAATTTCTTTAATTCACAGATGCATAAGCTAAGAAACTAAAATGGTATTGAGGCAAAATCCTTTATCTTCTCAGTCCCTGCTAGAAATGTTTATTCCGGCATAATTTTTACTTCCCTAGGTAATTGGGCTTCTCTTGCTTTTCTTTAGTTACTGCTCAATATCCTAATTTAACAGCTCACTGTCAATGAGTTATTCTGATTCCGATTTTAAATTTTAGTTCCTTCATTTAATCCTATAACTCCTAGTAATTACTTTTATATATCATTGCTCTTTCTAACTTGTAAAGTAGTACTTTCTCCTTTAATATTAATCCATCTCATAGTACTGTAGATAGTTATCATTTTTCCGCATCAATCGTTTTCCAGCCAGATTTACATATTCAGGACTTTTTAATTGTTTCTCATTAATCATTTCTATTATTCCTTAAATCATCCTATTACAGTCTGCTCTGGAACTACATTGAAAATACTATTTAGCCAGGTTGCTGCATGAATCAATTCTTCTTAGAGTTCAGAGAGGTTCTACAATTTTATTCTCCTAAGTTATAAGAGAAGAGACTCTTTATGACCTCTTCTTTGTCTGACTTCTAGGCTGCACTAGCACCCAGATTTTTAGTTTCAAGAGTAGGTAGATAATGATAGGGTCAACATCAACATTTTCACACATAAAATTGTCATCTTAATCATTAAATAAAATGGGTTAGACCTGTAATTATTAGACTGACATTAAACTGACATTATTATTAATTCTTCATTTTCTGAAAAAGTATTTAATTTATATTATTGAATTTTGTCAAAACTAAGAAAAAAACTGTATGAATTTAAGCAGTGTTTCTCCAGCTAGCCTTTTGTATTATGATATGGTTTGTGGTCCTTGCCAGAGGTCTGTCCTGGATGAGGGACAGTATGTGGAGACCAGAGTACATGCATAAGCTTTCTCACTATATATTTCACTATACAGAAGAAACTAATTCTTATTCATTGTGCATAATTCATTTATACACATAAATATTACATGTTTTCTTTCTGTCATTTGAACACTGGACAAATAAATGCAAAGGTCTTTCATTTCAAATAACTTAAGTATACATTATATTATATAGAAATTATGATTATATTATTTATACATAATTATACACAAGCTCATATATGTGTATGTATATCTACGTGCCTCTGTGTATGTATATATATGACATATGTAAAATAATTAAATATAGACACACATATACAAACTTGCCAATAGCCCATGTATGTATATAGCTTAATTCATTAGGGTGTTTCATTGGATCATTAGTTTCCAAATACTACACTACATTGTATTTTAGAAATATATGTATCAAAAAAATCAATTAACTTTCAATGACGTTTTAAATGATTTATTACTCCACACCCATCGTCATGCCTATAGATGAACACCACGAAAAAAAAAATGTACTCAATAGCATTTCTGTTTCAAAGTCATCAGAACTATAGTAATAGATTTTATTGAATTGAAACTTGGATTCCTCTATCAGCTGTGGCTGAAAAGAATAACTTTGCAGACTTTAGAACTTTAGGAGAATATAAAACAGAAACTTACTTGAGTTTTTTTGATAAAGAAATCCCTAAGGAATGTTCTTATTTTGTAAGCAGTTCTTATTTTGTAAGCAGTTCATTTTCTTGTAAGTAGAATGAGAAACCTACTCTTTCCTATTTACAAAGTGTGGTCATGTGTTTGCCTATCTGTGATTATTTGCAATGGGTTGGAATGAGTTATTTATTACTCTTTGTTGTTTGAAGTCTAAAAATGTTAAATCTGTCAGTAAACAACATTTGATCTTTATTCTGTTACTAAATGACAATGTAATCCTCAATAAATACAATCCACTAAAAGACCAAAAATATAGTACATAGAATAAATAATAAATCTAGTACAGTTGTAGTTGAATATATTTAATGTTTTATCTTATAATTTACTTAAACTTTAAAAAAGAAATTTGTAACTTTGAGTGTTTAATTTTAAGACCAATCTCAAATCATATGTTAAATAAAAGGGTATAATAATCTTTTACCTACTATGGGGTAGGTATGGAAATCTTAAAAATACACAGTACTTGGTTACAAAAGTGTTTTACGTCTCTTACAGGCAGGATGCACTTGTAGCACACACAGATACACATTCAAGAAAACTATCAGTTACATTCACAATTACTAATTTTTGAAAAGTCTTATCCTATTGGAAGCAACAACTTTAAGAGGAAAATGAAACTGCTAGGTTTTCTATACTGAGAAATTACAGAAATGCATATTTTGATAAGTGAAGCTGAAAAGATAATCCAAAATATATTTATGACTGAAATATACCTGAAAAGGTTGTGCTACAAATACGATATTTAATATAAACTTAAAACGACTTTTTCTCCTGAAGAAACAGGAAGGGGAAGTTGATTGCCAAGAAACATGAAGACAGTACATACACAGTCTGTGTACATACAGAAGACAGCATGTGTTGTAATGTACACAAGGTATTTCATTCTTAGCTTGCTTCCAGTTAAATCAAATAACATAAAATAAAAATGGCAGCAAAATAATCATATGGATTGGTCCGGAAGTATAATTAAAAACTGGTACAAAAATAGGAAGAAAAGAAGGCAAGGAAAAAGAAGGTTTTGAGGTAGTATTAGATAGTGGTCATTATTGAGGTAATAGTAATTATTAGCCAGACACAGCTTAGAGCACAATTTTTACCTCATTTTATGTTTTCCATGATCACCTTGTAAAGTGCTTAAATAAGAAAACTGAAGCTTCAAAGAGTTGAGATAATGCCATAGATCTCCTAAATGACAAGATCAAGATTTATATTTCATTTTACAGTGAAGTTTATCTCTTCCAGCACCCTTTATTGGCTTGAAGGACAAGCTTAAAATTTTTTGGCTTAAATGAATTTACATTGTATATGCAGTTGAATTAGGTAGGAGGAATTGACAATACAAAGAGTATTTGCTGAAAGTCAGGAAGCCAAATAAAACTAGAAACTTAAAGAAAACACAATATTTGGATCCACTTCTGTAAAGTGTGCAAATAGGAACCATATAAGAAGAGACTTTGAGAAAGACTGCTAGGGAGAAGCATATCCCTAGCTACAGAGGTTTATGTCAGACGAAAGAGTACATCTACTTGCATTCATCCTTATCTTTTTTCCCCTTTCCACCCAGTCAGGCTTCATTAAACAATGAATGAAAGTTATCAAAGTGTATTTACAATGTACCACATCATGCAGCAGTGAATTCAACTTGGCAATTTTCTGATGAAGGAATGATATAGAAAGGAATGTGCAGACGGTTCTGCTGGCAGATTTATAGAGCAGTGCTGATTTTGATCTGTGAGATTAGTTGCTCTGCCTAGCTGGCTACAGTGAACTGCCTTAGAGATTAAATAAGGAATAGGTTTTTAAGAACTGTTTTATCCTTTTTCTGCCATCTGAATGAGTATCTCTTGAAGGTTAAAATCCACTGAGGTATATAGGTTATTCAAATTGCAATTATTTATACTTTAAAACACACAGCAATGAAATAACTCTGGGGTTGATAATCCTAATCAGAAGGATCAAAAAATTACATGAATGCAACATGTACATACTTCAGAGGAAATCTAGACTATATTAAAAAATATGTTCAGTGGAGGCTGGGTGCAGTGGCTCACACCTGTAATCCCAGCACTTTGGGAGGCTGAGGTTGGTGGATTATTAGGGCTCAGGAGTCAGAGACCAGCCTGGGTAACATGGCAAGACCCCATCTCTACTAAAAATTTTAAAAAGAGAGAAAAAATAGCCAGGCATGGTGGTGCTCACATGTGGTCCCAGCTACTAGGGATACTGAAGTGAGAGAATCACTTGAGCACCTTGGGGGAAGGTGGTAGTGAGCTGAGATTGCACTACTGCACTCCAGCCTGGATGACAGAGTGAGACTCCATCTCCAAAAAAAAAAAAAAATTTCGAGGAAAAAAGTGAAATACAATCTGAACTCATTAAATATCAAGAATATTTTTAGTACATCATCACTTAACCATTTACAGAATTGAAACGATTCTGATCTCAAAAATATGCATTGTGTGTATATGCACCAAATAGAATGAACTATTAATATTAAATTAATTAAATATGTGCACACACATAAACATGTAATTTTACCTTTGTTTTTCAGACCTCTAATTAAATGCAGCCATGTAAGGTGGTAAGATATGCCTATTGTCCTTAATTCTTCAAGTGATACTCATACATCAGATTATGTGTATAATCAAACCATAATCTGAAGTGTATCAACTACTTTCAAAATCAGACTACTTTCACTTTTTGCAAATATGAAACTGTTTTCTATTTTATAAAGATAAAAGGAATCAACACACAGAACACCACCAATGCACCCACACACATCCTTACTATACATTGAAAACTTACCCACAGGCATTTGCTTCTACTTCCTTTCCTACGGTCATCTCAGAGGAGGCATACTATCCCTAGGTTGTTTCCTTGCACCTGTCATTCAGATTCAGTTGAGGCCCATCTCTAACCACAAAGCATCTTTTAAAATTAATTATCCTCTCTTCAGTATCCTTGATGTCTTGTCTCTATCGTGCTTTTTATCCCTGTGCATAGAAACACTCTTGTCTCCCAACTTAAAACATTTATTTCATTATGTTCTTGTTTATTTGCTTTATAATCTTTCTCCACCACATAGGGACTAACCTGCCCCAAGAAGACAGCGTGTTTCTATTTTTTCGTCCTATATTTTTGCTTCCTATTCTCTCTCCACTACATTATAATTAGTTCCTCTCTCCATTGTAGCAAAGGATAATCACATGTCTTCCATCTGAATGTATAATATGAGCAAGTGTTCAGACTCCGAAGACAGACACACAAGTTCAGTTTTCTGTTGACTTTCTACTTGGGGCATTACTTTAATCTCTGTGATTCAGTTTCTTGAGCTATAAAGTGGGGATAATAACACTCTCTCAAAATGTAACAGTAAGAATTAGAAGGACAATAATGGGTATATTAACTCAATAAAGACATTGCAAATATGCTTAAAATCTGTCTTGATGCAGGGGCAATACTCTAACAAATAAAAGTTGCTGCTACTATTTTTTTTCTTCTTAAAGGCATTTTATTTTATTTTGTATTTCCAACTTTATTTTAAGTTCAGGGGCATATGTACCAGATATGCAGGTTTGTTACATAAGTAAACTTGTGCCATGGTGGTTTGCTACACAAATCATCCCATCACCCAGGTATTAAGCCCGGCATCTGTTAGCTATTCTTCCTGATCATCTCCCTTCTCCCACCCTCGACTCCTACAGGCCCCAGTGTGAGTTATTCCCCTCATATGTCCATGTAGTCTCATCATTTAGCTCGCACTTATAAGTCAAAACACGTTGTATTTGGTTTTCTGTTCCTGTGTTAGTTTGCCTAAATAATGGCCTTCAGCTCTATCTATGTCCCTGTAAGGACACTATTTCCTTCCTTTTTATTGTGGCATTGTATTGCATAGTGTATATGCACCACATTATCTTTATCTAGTCTACCATTGATGGACATTTAGGTTGATTCCACGTCTTTACTATTGTGAATAGTGCTGCAATAAACATAGACATGCATGTGTCTTTTTAATAGAATGAATTATATTCCTTTGGGTATATACTCAGTAATGAAATTGTTGAATCAAATGGTATTTCTGCTTCTAGGTCTTTGAGGAATTGCCACATCGTCTTCCAGAATGGTTGAACTAATTTACACTCCCACCAACAGGGTAAAAGCATTCTTTTTTCTCCACAACCTCATTAGCATCTGTTGTGTTTTGAATTTTTTTTTTTTAACAACATGATGCTAAATAAAGCAAGAGCCAGAAGACCAAAATATGGGTGAAACTCCCCCTGTGGATTCAGCACAGGCAGGAATTCCAGCTGGGAAAGCTCTGTTTGCTACTGATTTTCTTTTTAACAAAAGCCACTCTGAGATGGTATCACATTATGGTTTAGATTTGCATTTCTTTAATGATCAGTGATGAGCTTTTTTCATATGTTTGTTGGCTGCATAAATGTCTTCTTTTGAGAAGTACCTGTCTGTTCATGTCCTTTGCCCACTTTTTAATGAGGTTGTTTGTTTTTTTTATTGAAAATATATTTAAGATCCTTATAGATGCTAGATATTAGAGCTTTGTCAGATGCATAGGTTCCAAAAATTTTGTCCTATTCAGTAGGTTGTCTGTTTAACCTGTTGATAGTTTCTTTTGCTGTGCAGAAGGTGTTTAGTATAATTATTAGGTTGGTGCAAAAGTAATTGTGATTTTGCCACTAAAAGCAATGTCAAAACCCACAATTATTTTGCACCAATCTAATAGATCCTGTTTGTCAATTTTTGCTTTTGTTGCAATTGCTTTAGGCTTCTTTGTCATGGTATCTTTACCTGCGTCTATGTCCTGAAAGTTATTGCCTAGGTTTTCTTCTAGAGTTTTTATAGCTTTGGGTTTTACATTTAAGTCTTTAATCCATCTTGAGTTGATTTTTGTATATAGTATAAGGAAGGGGTTCAGTTTCAGTTTTCCACATATGGCTAGCCAGTTCTCCCAGTGCCATTTATTAAATAGGGCATTTATCTCCGTTGCTTGTTTTTATCAGGTACAAGGCATGTGGTCTTATGTCTGGGGTATGTTGTTTTCCATTGGTCTGTGTGTCCTTTTTTTTTTTTTTTTTTTTTTGTACCAGTACCACGTTGTTTTGGTTACAGTACCACTGTAGTATAGTTGGAAGTCAGATGGCATAATGCCTCCAGCTTTGTTCTTTTTGCTTAGGATTGCCTTGGCTATTCAGACTCTTTTTTCCTTCCATATAAATTGTATTTTATTTTTTCTAATTCTGTGAAGAATGTTAATGGTAGTTTCACGGAAATAGCAGTGAATCTATAGATTGCTTTGGGCAGTACGGCCATTTCCACGATATTGGTTCTACCTATCCATGAGTATGGAATGTTTTTTTCATTTATTTGTGTCATCTCTGATTTCTTTGAGCAGTCGTTTTTAGTTCTCCTTGAATAGGTCCTTCGCTTCTCTTGTTAGCTGTATTGCTAGGTATTTTATTCTTGTGGTAACTGTGAATGAGAGTTCATTAGTGATTTGTTTTAGGCTTGACTATTGTTGGTGTATAGGAATGATAGTGATTTTTTCATATTGATGTTGTGTCCTGAGACTTTGCTGAAGTTACTTATCAGCTTAAGAAGCTTTTAGGCTGAGATGAGGAAGTTTTCTACATACATGGTTATGTCATCTACGAACAAAGAAAATTCGATTTCCTCTCTTCCAATCTGAATATTCTTTATTTTTTTCTCTTGCCTGACTGCCCTGGCCAGAAGCTTCATAAGTGAAGGAGAAATAAGATCTTTTCAGACAAATAAGTGCTGAGGGAATTCATTACCACCAGACCTGCCTTACAAGAACTCCTGAAGGAAGTACTAAATATGGAAAGGAAAAATTGTTATCAGCCTAAAAATACACACTGAAGTACACAGACCAGTAACAGTATGAAACAACCATATAAACAACTGTGCAAAATAACTGGTTAGCATCATGATGACTGGATCAAATTCACTCATAACAATACTAACTTTAAATGTAAATAGGCTAAATTCCCCAATAAAAATACACAGAGTGGCAAGCTGGATAAAGAGTGAAGACCCATTGGTATGCTGTTATCAAAAGACCCACCTTATGTGCAAAGACACTCATAGGCCCATAAGGGATGAAGAAAAATTTACCAAGCAAATTGAAAACAGGAAAAAGGAGTGGTTACAAATGTAGTTTCTGACAAAACAGACTTTAAACCAACAAATATCGAAAAAGACAAAAAAGATCATTGCATAATGGTAAAGGGTTCAATTAAACAAGAAGTAGCTGCCCTGAATATATATGGACCCAGTACAGGAGCACCCAGATTCATAGAGCAAGTTTTTAGAGACCATCAAAGAGACTTCAACTCCCACACAATAATAGTGGGAGACTTTAAAATCTCACTGACAATGTGAGACAGATCATCAAGACAGAAAATTAATACAGACATTTAGGACCTGAACTCAGCTATGGCTGTAGAAGACCTGATAGATCTCTACAGAACTATCCAACCCAAAACAACAGAATATACATTCTCCTCATTGCCACATGGCACTTACTCTAAAGTTGATCAAATAATCAGAAGTAAAGCACTCCTCAGTAAATGCAAAGGAACTGAAATTATAACAGTCTCACAGACCACACTGCAATCAAATGTGAACTCAAGATTGGGAAATTTACTCAAAATCACACAACGACATGGAATTTGAACAACCTGTTCCTGAATGGTTTTTGAGTAACAATGAAATTAAGGCATAAATCAAAGAGTTATTTTAAACTAATGAGAACAAGGATGCAATGTACCAGAATCTCTGGGATGCAGCTAAAGCAGTGTTAAGAGGGAAATTTATAGCATCAAATGTCCATATCAAAAACCTAGAAAGATCTCAAGTTAACAACCCAACATCATAACTAAAATAATTAGAGAACCAAGAGCAAACAAACTGCAAAGCTAGCAGAAGATAAGAAATAACCAAGCTCAGAGCTGAACTGAAGGAGATAGAGACACACACACACACAAAAAAAAACCCTCAAAAATCAACAAATCCAGGAGCTGTTTTTTTTTTTGAAAAAAATTAAGAAAATAGATAGACTGTTAGCTTGACTAATAAGGAAGAAAAGAGAGAAGATTCAAGTAAGCCCAATCAGAAATGATGGGGATATTGCCACTGAAGCCACAGAAATACAACCATCAGAGAATATTATAAACACCTCTATGCACATAAACTAGAAAATCTAAAGGAAGTGAATGAATTCATAGATATATACACCCTCCCAAGACTGAATCAGAAAGAAATTGAATCCCTGAATACACCAATAATGCGTTCTGAAATTGAGGTAGTAATAAATAGCCTATCAACCACAAAAGTTCTGGACCAGAGAGGTTAACAACTGAATTCTCCCAGAGCTAAAAGGACAGCTGGTACCATTTCTACTGAAAGGATTCCAAGAAAAAAAACTAAAGAAAGGGACTCCTCCCTAACTCATTCTATAAAACAAGCATCATCCTGATACCAAAATCTGGCAGAGACACAACAACAACAACAAAAAACCCTTCAGGCCAATATCCTTGATAAATATCCATGCAAAAATCCTCAATAAAATACTAGCAAACCAAATCTAGCAGCACAACAAAAGCTTATACACCATGATCAAGTAGGCTTTATCCCTTGGATGTAAGTTTTGTTCAACATATGCAAATCAATAAATGTGATTCATCACATAAACAGACCCAAAGACAAAAAACACATGATTATCTCAATAGATGCAGAAAAGGCTTTTGATAAATTTCAAAATTCCTTCATGTTAAAAACTCTCAATAAACTAGGTATGGAAGGAACATAGCTCAAAATAATAAAAGTCAAATATGACAAACCCAGAGTCAATATCATACTGAATGGGCAAAAGCTGAAAGCATTCTTCTTGAAAACTGGCACAAGCCAAACTTGTCCTTCCTCACTACTCCGGTTGCTGCTACTAGTATTTTGATGACATTGGTGTCAATGGTAAACTGAAACCTGCTAATGAAAACCACCCAGTCAATCCTGTACTTCTTTTAGCCAAATCCAATTAAAGTTCATAATCCAAAACTGTTTTAAATCTCTAGAACAGTTCACTTTTTTGATGACTAGCTACCTCCTGAACAGCATCCCTTGGGAATATTCAATGCCAACATTCTCTCCTATTATTTAAAGATTTCCTCCAAGACTATATTTCCTTTGTTTTTCTGCTTGTTTCCTAAAATAAGTGTTTCCTAGTTTTCAGGATTAATCTTGTAGAAAGAATTAATCCAGTTTACCTGAATTCTTTTAAGTAAAGAAGCCACCTGCAAAATGAAAAGCAGGCAATCCTCTTCTCACCTTTGCAAACATTTCCTCATCCATTAATTATTCTAATATATATTGAATGCCAACTCTGTGTCAGAAAAAATGCTAGATGTTGGGAATGGAGTGATGAGTTAACACGCAGCCTTGGCATCTGTTGCTTAATTTAGCAATCAGAAATCTTGACATCAAATTACATATAGTCACTTCTTCTTACATCTCTTTAATGGCTTTCCATTTGACAAAATTTAACAAGGCCTTGTGTGCTCTTGTACCCACTGACTACATTCCTCATTCTCTCTACTCTGGATTCAGTCATATTACTTTGATCCCTTAAATGTGCATTGTTTCACTCACCTCAGGCACTTAGTACATTTTCTGTCTTCCTGAGTAGTCATCGTTACAGTCTATACTCGACCCACTCCTAGGCTTCTTTCAATTCTCTATTTAGCTATTGCTGAATACTAGAAAGGATTTAATATTCTAGATTTTTCCCCTGTAGCACTATATAACACTTCTTCATAGGAAAGATATTATTGATCTAGGAATGTATGTGATATTTGATTAATATCTGTCTACATCCATAGATTAGAAGCTGTGTGCATGTGGAGGCTAATCTGCCTTTGCTCCAGACTTATCCCTTTTATTCTTTGCATAGCTCATAGGGAACATAGCAATTGACACGTTGAAGGAACTCAAAATACATATGTTTGTTAAATAAAGATATACAAATTGTCTATTTTCATTATTACCTTGACCTAGGTTTGACAATCTGAGGAAAAAATTTACAATGAGGAAATATTTTAGGTGAAGACATTGATATTTTAATATATCAGTGGTGATTATTGTTCTTTAAGTGTTTAAAAATCAAGTTATTCCTAGAACTTCCCTGTGGTAGTATTCAACAGACAAGTTAATGTTCAATTTTAAATCAACATAAAATTGTAATTATTAGAAGGATTAATGAGATTTCATACAATCCAAATAGAAAAGTTCATATATACAAGTAGGTAATTAGACAGATGGATAGACAGATTGATAGATTAGATAGATGGATGGATGGATAGATGCTAGATAGATAGACAGATAGATAAACAGACTCACTTCAAGACCTACAATAGCATATTAGAATAAAATATCTCAGCCTGTGGCTCTAACAGAATCACTATAGATTTATTATGATGATATTTTGATTCTTTGTACTTCATTGAAATTACTTTTATTTAATTCTTGACTGTTGTCATTGGGACATTTCAGGAAGAATAGAGCAGAAACAAAAGAAAGATAGAGGTACACACTGTTGGTGCAGGTACATCAGACCTTCCCATCTTAGCAAAATATATTTTCTGAAGAAAAGATCTAAGCAGTCAGACAAAACAATAATTAAAATGTAATTATATTGCAAAGTGACAATATTTTATCAAAATCCATGGCCTGACTGCATGGATTATTCATATCTCTGCCAAATTTCCATTTAGGAAAAGGTAAATGAGTTGCCCAAATCACAAAATGTACATTCTTTTTACCTTCTTTAAAGAAAGGATTCCTTCTCTGGTCTCTTTGTCAGTGGAGATGGAGAATATCCCCATACCATCACCATTTATGATGGAGTATGTCATGTCAGCATTTGAGCCAGTGTCTGCATCATTTGCCTTGATTTTCCCAACAGCTGAACCAACTTGAGCTGACTCAGGAACATAGAGCTGATAGTGTTCTGGAAGACATTTCATATTAAAGGTATTTAAAGGCAATGTTCATAAAATAATCTTACAAGAAAAAGACAAATATTTAGAGCACATATTCAAATGAACATTATATTAGGTAATGCATCAAATGGATTTTTGTTAAGATTTTAAAAGTTTACTATTTAGTAAGGAAATGTTAGATTTATGTAAACTTTAAAGGTGTGTAAAATACTTTTCATGAAAAGAATGTATATATTTGAATATTAAATATTAGCTCTAAATCCTTAAACTACAGACAATTAGAGGAGAGGTCAAATTTTCATTCTTATATTGAACTAAAATTGAATCAGTCAAGTATCAGTGTAATCCCAATGTATACCTCCCCCATTGTAGCATGTGAAGTTCAAATATAAAAGTGTGAAAATGAAAAGTGTGGAAATGTGGAATTCAACAGAAAATCAAGAGAAAATGCCGTAGCCTATTTGTTAATATAATTATTTTTATCAAGATAAGTATAGTGAGGTATGCAGTCACGTCAGAGAAAGTGAATGTATGTTTATAATTCTTTACCATAAATTCCCTATCAGCTTCTGGAAAGGATTTGAGGTGGCTTCATAATAATGTTATAAATAACATAAAGTTATTAACATTTTTAGAACTCAATTACAGAGTTAAAGTATGAGAAAGTAGATGGCTATAGAAAATAAAACAGCATTTGTGAATTAGCATTAATTTTGACACCATACCAACAATGTTAAAGTACTGTTAATATTATATTCTCATTGTTTAATATGTACAAATATCATTATCCCAAAGTTTTCCCTGATATTAAATGTCAAATGAAACTGTCTCTATAGTGCTTAATATATATATATATATATATATATATATATTAAGAAGACTAATAAACTGTTTTAAATAACTGTTTTATTGACAAGTTTAAAAAAATCTTTTTAAAGCAATTTATTATAGAAAGTTCAAAACATTATAAATGATAGAAGCCCAGGAATCCTGAATTAAAATGCAATTTGATAAAATAATTTCTACCAAGATTAAATTAATACTGACTCAACACTATACAAGGATATAGACTATACACCTAATGAATGCACAATCTCTACAAAAATAATTTTAGTGAGCCAATCATTTGTCATTAGTAGTATGATACTGAAAACAAAAGTCTAATGTAGTGAACGCTGAAAATATCATTTTTTAAATTTTTTTTATTTTTTTTTATTTTTGAAAGAAAGAAAAAGAGAGGAAAGAAAGCGTGAAAGAAAGAAAGAAAAGAATGTACGAGAGAAAGAAAGAGGAAGAGAAAGAGGGAGAGAGAAAGGGATTCTTGTTCTATTGCACAGGCTAGAATGCAGTCTAAAAATGGGTATTAAAAACCTCTTTTATGCCAATAATTGTGCTTAACAATGGAGACAGGAAGGCATAAGAGATGAAAATAACAAACAAGCAGCCAACCAATATTTTATTTAAACCTGTGAAATGCTATGCAATTGCTGAGGAGTGATTTACTTCTAATTATGTGGTCACTTTTAAAATAGGTGTAATATGATAGTGAGAAAAATGTATGTTTTGTGGATTTGGGGTGGAGAGTTCTGTAAATATTTGTTAAGTTTACTTGTTCCAGGTTTGAGTTCAAGTCCTGGATATCCTTGTTAATTTTCTATCATCTCGTTGATCTAACATTTACAGTATAATGTTAAAGTCTCCCACTATTATTGTGTGGGAGTCTAAGTCTGTAAGTCATTAAGAACCTGCCTTATGTATCTGAGTGTTCCTGTATTGGGTGCGTATATATTTAGGATCATTAGCTCTTCTTGTTGTATTGATCCATTCACCACCATATAATGTCCCTCTTTGTTTCTTAGGGTCTTTGTTGCTTTAAAGTCTGTTTTATCAGAGATGAAAATTGCAGCTTCTGTTTTTTTTTTTTTT
>CAUYLG010030161.1:0-22736 GCA_963573385.1 Cacajao melanocephalus
GAGATGGAGTTTTGCTCTGTCACCCAGGCTGGAGTACAGTGGCACAATCATGACTCACTGCAGCCTCGAACTCCCAGGATCAAGTCATCCTCCTGCTTTTTAACTCAGCCTCCTGAATAGCAAGGACTATAGGTATATGCCACCATACTAGCCTAATTTTTAAAGGTTTTTGTAGAAATGGAGTCTTGCTGTGTTGCCCAGGCTGGTCTCAAACTTCTGGCCTAAAGAAATCCTCCTCCTTCCTCCACCTCCCAAAGTGCTGGATAACAGGAATGAGTCGACTGTGCCTGAAGTTAATGTTTTATGTCTAGGTATTGTATACTTGGGTGCCTTCAGGGTCTGGATTTCATTGTGAAGATTGGCATCTGCTTTTTACAATTGCTGCATTGATATGTTATAGGCCATCACTTGCCTCCCTGTCTCTGCTGTAAATGGTGACACCAGGGCTAGCTGACCAACCAGTGAGGCCTCATCTCTCAGTGCATAATCATTATAGATCTTGGCATAGAGATAATGCTCAAAATAGGCATGTGAAGGGAGGGCAAAAAGGAGTATGTAGCAAATGTGCCCATTTATAACCAGAAAAACTAACTGGGGACATTGTTTCTCGTGGATAGCTCTAATGTTTACTCCCATCTCCCGTGGTGGATGCTATGGTTTGAAGGTTTTCCACAAAGTTCATGTGTTGGAACCTTAATCTCCAATGCAATAGTGTTGGGAGGTGGTGCTTAGCGAAGAGAGACTAAGTCATGAAGGCTCTGCCCTTATGGTTGGATTAATGCTGTTATCAAGGGCGGGGGATAGTTATTGTGGGGATGTTTTTCTTATACAAGTGAGTTTGGCCTCCTCCCGCTGTCTTGATTTTGCTGTTTCTTGCCCTTCTGCTTTATGCTATGGGATGACACAGCATGAAGGTCTTTGCCAGGTGTCAACACTATGCTCTTGAACTTTCCAGCATCTAGAATTGTGAGCTAAATATCTTTGCTTGTTATTGAAAAGAAAATCTACTGGTCACCACTCCTCTGGCAAGTTTGGGATCTCCTACCAGTCACCACAGGAACTGCGCTTTATGTGATGTCAAATTGATAAAATTCCAGTCTTCTGTGAGTTAAAGATGCCTGTGTTTTTTGTTGTTAAGCTGACCCAGTGAGAAAGTTCATGACCTAAGATCCTGGTCTTTCATCTTAGGTAGATGTGAGTTTAAATTTCAGCTTCAACACCTGTAGAGGCTAAAGCAACTCCATCTTGTGTGCTAATCCACCATGGTGACTTCTGATTAAGCCTAGTTCTAGTAATGCTGTTAAGATTTCTGTTTTGTCATTTCTTATGTAAAAGCATGTATTTACTGCTCTTAGGTCTAAACATCCTTAACCATCAATCCTGCCCTTATGCAAATTAATATAGCATTCTTGCCTTTTGCTATAATTGTCCTACACGTTCCTCTCCTATGGTATGTAAGCCCCAGGTCTGGAGGGTAACGGTGTGGGAATCCACTATCTCATCTCGCCACCACCTGAGACACAAGCATGGCTTCAGTTCTTAAATCCCTATTAGATGTTTCTTTCTGAGAGTGGCTATGTCAGTCTCTTTCTTCAACCTCTCTCCTTTCTTGGACTTTGGGGCTAAGTTTGTACAGACCTGTTCACCACGGAATAATACCTAATAATTTTGTATGGGGCTTGTGTTACCACTTCTGCTGGTTTATTCTAAGAATTAAAGACAACATATGTAAAGCACTCTTAGGTACTCAATAAGTGGTAGCTGTTCCACTATGACTTTCTGGCTATATTCCCTATCTCTGAAATACTAAAGGGAACCAACAGGTGTTTATTTGATTTGCACAAATGTAAACTAGCAGAATATTTAATATTGGCTTGAGACAGCCATCATGGTAAGTGGGACAGAGAAAAGACAAGGGTTTCTACCAATTGTTAATGCAGATCTCACATTGAAACAGTGCCTCTTTGGAAACATATTACAGTTGTTTAAGGACTAGATCATCCAAAGTGAAAGTTTCTGTTACTCAGAAAAAAATACAAGTGAGGTGAGGGGATCATTAGCTATGAGTGGAAGTTCTCACTAGTTTAGAAAAAATGCTCCAAATCAGACTTTACCCATGAGTGCAAATAGATTGCCTGTGATGGTTACAGTTATGGAGAAAATGGCTCCTTTATATTTTGCAGCTTCACAGAAGACATAAGAAAAATTGATTTTTGCAGCTATAAAAAAAGACAAAAAATCACAGTCTTTGCAGCAACATGGATACAGCTGGAGGCCATTATCTTAAGCAAATTAATGCAGGAACAGAAAACCAAATACCGCATGTTCTCACTTATAAGTGGGAGTTAAACGTTGGGTATTCAAGGACATAAAGAAGGCAACAGTAGACACCAGGGACTATTAAGAGGACAGGAGGGAGGAGAGCAAGGATTGAAAAATTAATATTGGGTACTAGACTCACTGCCTGGATGATGAGATCAATTTTACACCAAAACCATCATGCGGTACAGCCATGTAACAAACCTGCACATGTACTGTAAAATAAAAGTAGAAATGATTAAAGAAGAAAAAGGAAAATTGATTTTGGGTTTTTCTTTTTCTTTTTTTTTGAGATGGAGTTTTGCTCTTGTTGCCCAAATAAGAGTGCAATGGTATGTTCTTGGCTCACTGCAACCTCCACCTCCCAAGTTCAAACAATTCTCCTGCCTCAGCCTCCTGAGTCGCTGGGATTACAGGCATATGCCACCATGCCCAGCTAATTTTGTATTTTTAGTAGAGATGGGGTTTCACCATGTTGGCCAGGCTGGTCTTGAACTCCTGACCTCAGGTGATCCACCTGCCTTGGCCTCTCAAAGGCATGAGCCACCACACCCAGCCTATTTTGCTTTTTTTCTGAATGTGTGTGGTGGGGGGAAAGCTTAGCACCATTTTAAGAATGCTGCTTTTATTAGTTTTAGGGTAGATTGCTTGGTCTTTGAGGCCCTACTCTGGGAAATTAAAGGCAGTCTCTTTGTATTTCCCACATGGAATTGATAAGGGGCAAAGACATGTATTTAGGCCTCACTTGGGAACACTGTTCACATCATGTAAAGTAGATTCAATATCAGGCTCTGGAAAGATTTGGGGCAAGTCTTGTCTGAACTTGCATACAAACAGGCTATCTGAAGCTATTTTTACTGTGTCCCACACCTGGAAGAGAAGGGGTACAGAGGAATCCTGAGGGTTTAATTGTGACCCCAAACTGACTTTGCCTATATTTATATTAAGTCCACTTGTTTTTTAAGTTGGCTCAGTACTATCTTTGCCAAAAATCCCAGTGCTTTCTGGAGGACCAGTTGTTTTACTCGGTGCTTGCCCAAATTAGTTTTTTTGGAAAAGAGAGCATGTGAGGACTCAGACCAGGATGGACCATTGAGTTATCCTTGGCCACGAACCCTGCCTCACACTTAGCACTTTGGGACACGGGCTCTGGGACAAGGTAGGTTCACACAGACAACCCAGCTGGCTCCTGTCTGAAGAACTGAAATGCTAAAGATTCTTGCTATCTGAACTGTTGCAAATGGTTTCCCTTCTCTCTTATCCTCTCTGCAGTTGACACAGATGCAAAGCCTCAGTGTACTTGAGGGCCCATGGATGCTAATTTTCTCACTAATTAGTATCTGCCAGGGTCATTACACATGGCTGTGCAGGTTGAGCATGGCATAACTCCAGGGGATGCTATTCACATAACTACAATGTGTTGGGTGCCCCTGGAGTTGAGCACAACTGCCTAGAAGCCATTGTGTCTGCTTCAAATGTAGAGTAGCAAGGGTTTGCAATTCCATTTCTTATGGTAATTGCACTTCAGATGTTGGTTTATTCTGGCAGAAAATGGTGGTTCCCAGTTTTTGCAGAACAAGAGCAGTCAGGGGTCTTTGCTCTAAGAATGCTAAGGATTGTATGATATCTGTTCTTCACAGCTGGTTCCCAGAAACCTTGATCCATCAGCAACAATTTGGTTCTGGCTCAGGGCCAAGCTGCTGAGATTCTGCAAGGTTCCTCACAGCTTCCTCTCAATGCATCAATCCTTTGGAAGACTAAGTTGATAAGACTTGTAAACTATTTTTTGGCTGAGTGGGGTGAGGAATAAGGTAAACTTTGAGATCGTGATCAGAGCTGGCTCCAGGCAAGGCTGAATTGAAACTGGTTTGCTTCCCACACCTCTCCATGCACTGTTTTGAATAGGGTTCTTTTGAATAGAAGAGACAGAAATCCCAACTCTAAGTGGCTTAAATAAAAATAAAGAGGATTTATTGGCTTATATTACTGAAAAGTATTTGTTGGCTTCTAGTGCTCAAATGATGTCATTAGAACCTAGTCACTTTCTCTCTTCTCCTCCTCTGCCCTCTTTTCCATCTCTCAGTTCTGCTTTCCTGTGTGTTGGCCTTATTCCCAGGCAAGCCTTCTGGATCTGGTGGTTTCCAGCATCTCCAGGCTTAGGTCCTGCAACTTCAGTAATACTAGAGGAAAGAGAACTTTCCTTGGTAATCCCAGAGGAAAGGAGCTCAAAAGCTCTAAAAAGGACATCCCAATTTATGCCAAAACAAAAACTAAAAACAAACAAACACATAAACCAACACCAAAGGATTGTGTATTCATGGTCTGGTTTGGGTTTGGGGTTCATCATTGAATCAATTGCTATGGCCAGTGGAATGGAATCCTATGATTGGCCAGATCTGAGTCATGTGTCCATGTGGTGGTTAAGGAATGTCTATCCTAAACCAGTAGACTCTGAGGGATGGAGGGTTAGTCGCTAAAGAAAAATCAAGATGCTGTCACCAGAAGAAGGAGGAATATATGTATGGATAGCAAAACTAGTCAAAAGGTCAGGCCTTTTAAACTTTTTTCCCTGAATCTATCATACAGGGCCAGTGGGCTGGGCTTTTCACTGCGGACTCTGCTTATATATCCCCTTCCTCAGATACATTTCCCTGCTTGGGGGTAATCTCTGCCATTCATTAAGACTGTTTATACTGCTTTCACAAAAAGTCTAAAGACCTTGTTAAATATCAGTAAACATGTCTCTGCCCTTAACTTACTTGCTCTTTCCATGACATTTCATACTGTTGACATCCATCTCCGATTAAAGTTGTCTCCATTGTTGACTTTTAGGACACTAGTATTATCCTTGTTCTCTTATTTTCCCTGATTTTCATAGATCTCTTTCAATGGCAGCACACTAATCTACAAATTTATTAAAGCACTAATTTTTTTCCAGCCTTATCTCCTTGATAGTCCTTAGATCTAGCATTTCTCCATCTCTATAGACACATCATTGAGGGCCCCATTATCTTTCATCTATGATGTTGCTATCCCTTTTAATGGCTCTCTTTGCTTTTATTTTTATGCTTTCTTAAATCTTGCCTCCCAATTACTTCAGATCCTCTCTGTTTCCTCTGTTTCCTACTTGTCTAAAGATGGTGATACTAGGTCCTCTGTTAATTGACTCTAGATCTTCTCTCTAGTTTCATTTCTTCCTTGCTTTCCTCTGGATCCATCACATTAAACATCTTATAGATCCCGTTATGCATAATGTTTCAATCCTACATGTCTTTGCACATGATAGATACTTTGCCCTTCTCCCACTTATCTACCTGGGGATCTCCTTTCATCTTTCAAAACCATTTTCAGGCATCATGTCCTCTTGAAAAATTTTCTAACACTGTTACCATTCCACTCTGGGCAGAACAAATAACTTAGTTTCTGAATTAATTTGTACATATGTTATTGCATATAATGTCCTATGTTTTAATTCCTTCTTTACATATATGGCTTTTTTTTAAACGTGAGATTGAATGCTTTTGGGTAGGGCTTGCCGTAGGCTCCACCACTCAATAATAACTCATAAAAAAAGCAGCTTCCTGCAGTTTCTGTTACCTTCCTAACCACCAATGGCATTTGAGTTTTCATCCAAACTCTGATTAAACTATTAGTATGTAAGCTTCTTGAGAGTAGTAACCTTTGTCTTATTTGCTATGCTTACCAAATAGTAGTTAATGAATAAGTAGATGAATGAGTGGGTAAATAAATCCACTGATTGCCCAGAAACACCTTACCTTTCAGTATAGTCTTTCATCACTTTAGTCACTTTGAGCACCGCAATGGAGGTTAGGTGAGTCTCCTGTGGTCATTTCATTTCTAAGAGGTAACGCCTTGAACTAGATATGGGTTTTTGGATGACTCAGGCTAAAGCTCCTTCTTTCACAACACTTGGCCTCAATCACAGACTAAAAGATTTTGCTTTTAGTACCTTTGCCAGTAACATGTGAAGATTTTCAGCATTGTATATTAGTAGCCCTTTGTATATAAACCTCAAGAAAACATATCCAAGAATACTGAAGAGCAAGTTCTAGAAATCCTATGGGCTGGGAGTGCCTTTGTAAAATATCTTTTCACACTACTGAGAAGAAGAATGTGAGAGGGAAAAAGAATAAAAGAAATAATAAGAAAAAATTTCCTCTTTCTCCCTCTATCATCCTTCCACTCCAATTTCTTAAGGCCTTTCTGGCCTTGTCCCACGGCTCTAGATTTCATTCTTTCATTTTAACACAGCCATTGAATCAGGGTCTTTTATTGTTAGCCTTCATAAGTGTTCTCTGAAGGTAGAGAGAGTATATAAATTATAAACACAAAGGAAACCTTCTGTGAAGGAACCTTGGCATTTTGGGGAGGCTGCTGAACAGCTAAGCCATCTTCTGTTTGGTGAGTCTGGTAGGAGGTGAGGGTTCCACCTTAAACTGTGGAAGCTGAAAGAGGCCAAATCCTTTAGACCCCTGACCACCAGGACACAGCCCAAGCTCCTGAGCTCAGTCTGTCAGACCATCCCCACCAGGACTTCGTGTCTGGAGTGAGTGTCACAAAGAAGCAAGGACAGTTTCGGGTTCATGCCAATGCCAGCAGTGGTGACATTGAGTGTCCCTCACAGTTGCAAGGTGTCTCCCTGACCAGGCTTCTGTCGTGACATGGCCTGGGCTCCAAGTTGCCCTGTTTTCCAGAGTTCCACACTTTCCTATGGTTCTGTGAACTGCTTGACATTCTCTCTGTAAATTCCTTTTCTGTTCAGGTTAGTCAGGTGGGTTTCTTTTGTTTTCAACCAAGAACTGGGACTAGTAACCCTTCCTTATTATCATTAAAAAAATAGAAAAAACATAGAGTCTTATCTTGTGGCCCTTCTTATCCAAGTCCACCTTACTCTTTGGTTTTGTTCTCTCTTTTTTACGTTTTTATTTATTTTTCTTTTTTTGAGATGAGGTCTCTGTTGCCCAAGCTGGACTCCGGTGGTGAACTGATCATGGCTCACTACAACCTCAACCTCCCTGGGTTTAGGTGATCCTCCCATCTCAGCCTCCCAAATAGCTGGGACTACAGAAATGTGCCACCACAGCTGGCTAATTTTTCATATTTTTTCTATAGAGATGGGGTTTTGCCATGTTGCCCAGCCTGGTCTTGAACTCCTGGGCCCAAGTGATCCGTCAGTCTCAGCCTCCCAAAGTGTTAGGATTATAGGTGTGAGCCAGTGCACTCAGTGATTTTGTTCTTATTCTTTTCCTCCTCCTTCTTGTCATTCTGTAGCCATCAATACTACTTCAGCTCCATTTCGGTTCAAGCTAGTGGATTACACCAGATACTTATATCTGAATCCTGAATAATCAGCTGTCTTCCACAAGGGATTGGCAAGTGTGACAAATACTGGCAGTCACTTTGCACAGAATGCAAGCATACCTAATATGATCGTCAGGGAATACAGTTCCATGACAACAGGATGCTTGAGACTTTAGATAAATAAGGGGATATAAATATACTTAAAACCATTTTTTTTTTTTTGTGCAGTACAGACAATAAGCACGCTCCTGATCTAATAGCAATCCACAGAACTCATTTTTGGAGTCAATAAAATGTACTTAGTAATGAGGTATCTTAAGCATTATGTGTTTTCTAAGACATAAACAAGTTTTACTCCTTTTCCCCCTCTTTGGAGGAGGTGGTAAAGATTAACATTTTCAGTTCCACGCCTCAAGAATAAAAAGGCCTTTTTTTGGTATATGTTTTGTTACAACTTAATTTCTCTGAAACAATGTGAAATGTGTCTTAGTACAAATAGTTTTCAGAGTAGTTATAATGGGGCATAAGATAAAGAATGTTTTTGACTCACAATCCATTTGCTCCCTGCCCCTTTTCTATCTTGTATTCCTACCCCACCATGCTGCTTTCCTGCCACAGTGCAAGGAACCTTTAAAATGACTTATTTGCCATGTCTGCGTAGTGTTCAACCTGACTCTATTAGGGCCATGATAATTTAATTCCTAATCAAAATTCTGTATCTGATTAATAATAGCTATCATTTATTGAGCATCAGTTATATGGTAGCTATTGGACAAGGATATATTCTCTTGAATCCTCAATTACCCATGCAAGGTAGGGTAGTATCCTAGCTACATATGAAATAAAATTTGCCTACGATCAGCGTTAGGATTTGAACCCACATATTTCACACTGAGAAGCCTGTGCCTGTTCTGCTTCTCCATACTTCTACCTATTTGCTTGATGTCTTCAGGAGACTTCGTGACAACAAAACGAGTTCCCTATAACTAGTACTTGTATTAATCACTTTGTTGTTTTAAAACAGACTTAAAACTTAAAAAGGAGAACTTACAGCACCCAGAAAACTAGAGAAATCGGGAGAAAACAACTCTTTGGAGTCTAATATTCCTTCTTTCCCCTGTTGGTTACAAAGTAGCAAAGAAATAAAAGCAACAGCACTGGAATTAAGAATGCCTAGTCCCTTGGCCAAGATAATAAACAGTTGTGAAAAGCAAACAGACTTCGAATGATTTCTGATGAATCAGCACCACCATACACTGCTGATAGCAATAGCATTAAAAACAACCTGTGTTTTTGAGGTACTTTGTACTTTGCAGAAGACTTCTGAGGTGAGTAGTACCTGTAAGATGCTCCCAGAGTGAATAGGGCCACATTTGAAGGTGGCAGACTCAAGCCACAGGGAAAGCACTTAACAACAATCCTGAATTCTTTCCTGACTCACTTCCTTTCCCAACTACTTGGTTGCCAAAGTCAGCTTTGCCTTTAGGTTAGTGCTGTCAAAAGCTTTCCAGTATCCTCACGAGAACACCCAACGCCCACCCTGACTTTGCTGCCTGCGATTGAAGAACTTTAGTGTGCCATGGTCTTTCATCCATCCCTGTAACTCAGCATGCTTTCTTGTTTGGGTCACTGCCCAGCCTGCCCCCAGAAGAGGGAGTTCTCTCTTCTGATACCCTATTTAATTTTTCCAGGGAATTCACTCATTTATGACTTGGTAAGCTTTGAACTTTACCTCTTCATCAACCCAAATCGAATTAGATAAATCATCCAAGAACCAAAAGCTTTTTATCTTAATCAGTTGGCATAGTTAACTGAAGTGGGCTCAACTCACAAAAATAGGTTCTGGAGAGAAGTTTCCCATGACTCAACCCCTACACCCCACCCAAGGTAGACACATATTTTATGACTCTGAACAACAGCAACAAAAAACATTTCTCTTTTTCCTTGGGGCAGAAGTGGATTTTGAGACACATGAATGAAATTGAGACTATTATTCTAAGAGGGACCTTTCCACTTTAGAGAAGGGAGTCCGTGATTGACTTTAGAGAGGAGGAGCTGCATGGTAGAGAAGGGGTAAAGTTTCTTAGGGCAGGATCCTCACTTTTTGTCTCTGGGCTAGGAATGGAGGCCCATTTGCCTTGGACTGTGGGTGTGAGAGAGAAGACTGCCGGAGCCCTGAGGTCTTGGAAGCAGACTGGAGGCAGAACTGAAAGTGGAGGGAAGCCAGAGTGAGTGTCCCCAGGCCTCTGCAGCAGGCTGTAGCATCCTAGAGCACAAAAGGTGGTCATGAGCCTCCCACCTGCATGCACCACCACCCATAAGCCAGAGAGACCCAAGCAAGGCATTTTCCTCTGCTTTACCTCTAAGCAGAATCCACCACCAATGCCAATCATAAAAAGCAGGTAACATTTATGGAGCACACTTACTCTGTGCCAGAAACTTTTTGAAGTGCTGTATATGGATGATCTCATCTTCACCATCTGTGGTTGGTAAAACCATCACTCCCATTTGCCAGATGAAGAAACATAACGGTTATATAAACTGCCCTAGGTCATACAACTAGTACAGCAGGATATAAACTACATAAAAGCGTGTATGTACATGAAACTCTGTTTTTCTTGTCCTTGATATCTAGAAATTGGGACTGTTTTGAATATTAGTCTTACTTTGGCTGAGTGGTCATAAATGCAGTCTGGAAGGCTATAGAGAATAGACCTTACATTGTACTCCGTGCTTATTGTGATCTACATGGAGTTGTTCCCCACCCCACCCAAGAAAAACAGGAATAGTGATGGCTTCTCTACTCTGTTCAGCTCATTCTATTTAATCCCTCACATATGATAGATTTTCCTTTTGAGCTCTTGAGGCTACCCATGCCGTTGCTCTCGCTGTTGCTAAGGAGCTTCTGCCCTCTATGAACTCCTTCATTTCTTTCCCTCCAGAGTCCTCCATCTTTGCTACACACCCACTCCTTTTTTCTTCAAGTCCAGCATATGTAAAAATTTAGATTTTTTCGCACTGTCAAAAGTAACCAGCTTTGCAGTATTCTGACAAAAAGGTCTCTGGCCCTTTCTTTGCTTGTAGTCACATTACAAATGTTCTGTTTAGCACAACTAGTTTAATAGGGCACACACCAAGAAGGCATTGAGCAATCCCCCCACCCCCACCACACACACGCAGAATCATACAAATCACTGAGAGGGAAATTACAAAAACACCATGTAGTTGTCCCTTGGTATCTCTGTGGGATTGGTTCCAGGACCCTTTGTGAATACCAAAATCCACGGATTCTCAAGTCCTTTATGTAAAATGATATAGTATTTACATATAATCTATGCATATCCTCATGTATACAGGAATACCTCGGAGATATTGCGGGCTTAGTTCTAGACCACTGTAATACAAATATCACAGTAAGTGAGTCGCACAAATTTTTGGTTTCCCAGTGCATATGAGAGTTACCTTTACGCTATACTGCAGTCTATTAAATGTGTAATAGCATAATGTCTAAAAAAAAAGTGCGTACCTTATTTTAAAATACTTTATTGCTAAAAATACAATCATCTGAGCCTTCAGTGAGTCATAATCCTTTTGCCTCAGTGTTGATGGCTGCTGACTGATCAGAGTGTGGCTGCTGAAGATTGGGGTGGCTGTGGCAATTTCTTAAAATAAGACAGTAATGAAGATTGCTGCATTGATTCATTCTTCCTTTCATGAAAGTTTCTTGGCCAGGCTTGGTGGCTCTCGCCTGTAATCCCAGTACTTTAGGAGGCCGAGGTGGGTGGATCACCTGAGGTCGGGAGTTTGAGACCAGCCTGACCAACATGGAGAAACCATGTCTCTACTAAAAATGCAAAAAAAAAAAAAATTAGCCAGGTGTGGTGGCACACGCCTGTAATCCCAGCTACTTGGGAGGCTGAGGCAGGAGAACCGCTTGAACCTGGGAGGTGGAGGTTGTAGTGAGCCAAGATTGTGCCATTGCACTTCAGCTTGGGCAACAAGAGTGAAACTCCATCTCAAAAAAAAAAAAAAAAAAAAAAGAAAGAAAGAAAAGTTTCTCTGCAGCGTGTGATACTATTTGATAGCATTTTGTCAATAGAACTTCTTTCAAAATTAGAGTCAGTCCTCTCTAATGCTGCCACTGCATTATTACCTAAGTTTATGTAGTATTCTAAATCTTTTGTCAGTTCAACAATGTTCACAGCATTTTTACCAGGAGTAGATTCCATCCCAGAAAAACCATTTGTTAAAAATTTTTGCTCATCCATGAGAAGGAACTTCTCATCTGCTCAAGTTTTTAATGAGATTGCAGAAATTCAGTCACATCCTCATGCTCTACTTCTAACTCTAATTCTCTTGCTACGTCTACCACATCTGCAGTTACTTCCTCCTCCAGTCTTGAATCCTCATAGTCATCCATGCAGACTGAAGTCACCGTCTTCCAAACTCCTGTTAATGTTGCTATTTTGACCTCCCATGAATACATGAATGTTCTTAATGGCATCTAGAATGGTGAATCCTTTCCTGAAGGCATTCAATTTACATTGCCCAGATCCATCAGAGGAATCACTATCTATGGCAGCTGCAGCCTTATGAAGTAAATTTCTTAAACAATAGGACTTGAAAATTTAAGTTACTCTTTGATCCATGGGCTACAGAATGGATATTGTGTTAGGCATGAAAACAATGTTAATCTTCTTGTACATCTCCATCAGAGCTCATGTGTGGTGAGGTGCATTGTCAACGAGCAGTAATATTTTGAAATAAATATTCTGAGCTGTAGGTCTCAACAGTAAGCTTAAAATATTCAGTAAATTATGCTGTAAAAAGATGTGCTTCATCTAGGCTTTGTTGTTTCATGTGTAGAGCACCAGGCAGAGTAGATTTAGCATGATTCTTTTTGTTTTTTGAGATGGAATCTTGCTCTGTCACCTAGGCTAGAGTGCTGTGGTGTGATCCCAGCTCACTGCAACCTTCACCTTCCAGGTTCAAGTGATTCTTGTGCCTCACCCTCCTGAGTAGCTGGGATTACAGGTGCTCACCATCACACTTGGCTAATTTTTGTGTTTTTAGTAACAAGTTTTCTCCATGTTGGCCAGGCTGATCTAGAATTCCTGACCTCAAGTGATCTGCCCACCTCAGCCTCTCAAAGTGCTGGGATTACAGGTGTGAGACACTGCTCCTGAACTATTTAGTATGATTCTTAAGGGCCCTAGGATTTTTGGAATGGAAAGTCAGCATTGGCGTCAACTTAAAGTCCTCAGTTGCATTAGCCCCCTGACAAGAGAACCATCCTGTCTTTTGAAGCTTTGAAGCCAGGCATTGACTTCTCTTTAAGTATGAAGGTCCTAGGTGCCTATTCTCCCAATATAAGGCTGTTTTTCTACACTGTAAGTTTGTTGTTTAGTGTAGCCATCTTCATCAATGATTTTAGCTGGATCTTCTAGATGACTTGCTGCAGCTTCCACATCAGCACTTGCTGCTTCGCCTTGCATTTTTGTTAATGGAGACAGCTTTTTTTCTTAAACCTCAGGATTCCATCTCTGCTAACTACCAACTTTTCTTCTGTAGAGTCCTCACCTTTCTCAACCTTCATAGAATTGAAGAGAGTTAGGGCCTTGCTCTGGAATAGGCTTTGGCTTAAGGGAATATTGTGGCTTGTTTGATCTTCTATCCAGACCACTAAAATTTTATCCATATCAGCAATAATGCTGTTTCACTTTATCATTTTTCTGTTCACTGGAGGAGCACTTTTAATTCCTTCAAGGGCTTTTCCTTTACATTCACAACTTGGCTAATTGTTTGGTGCAAGGGTCCTAGCTTTCAGATTATACTGGCTTTGGACACGCCTTCCTTATCAAGCACAACCATTTCTAGCTTTTGATTTCAAGCCAGAGACATAGCTCTTCCTTTTACTTGAACATTCAGAGGCCATTGTAGGGTTATTAATTAGCCTAATTTCAATATCATTGTGTCTCAGGCAACAAGGAGGCCCAAGGAGAAAGAGAGATATGGGGAATAGCTGATCAGTAGAACAGTCAGAACACAAAACATTTATCAATTAAGTTTACTGTTTTAGAGTAGTTCATGGCACCCCAAAACAATTAAAATAGTAACATCAAAGATACTGAATATTGGATCACAGTTAATGAAAAAATTTGAAATACTGCAAGAATTACCAAAATGTGACACTAAGACACAAAGTGAGTGTGTGCTGTTGGAAAAATGGTGCTGATAAGCTTGCTAAATGCAGGGTTGACACAAACCTTAATTTTTTTTTTCTAAGGAAGTGTATCTGTGAAGTACAATAACACAAGGTATGCTTGTTGTATTAGTCAGGATTCTCTAGAGGGACAGAATTAATAGGATATATATATATATATGTGTGTGTATATAAAGAGGAGTTTGTTTATTTATTTTGAGATGGAGTCTCACTGTTGTGCCCAGGCTGGAGTTTTGGCACAATCTCAGCTCACTGTAACCTCTGCCTCCTGGGTTCAAGCAGTTCTCCTGCCTCAGCCTCCTAACTGGGATTATAGGTGCCTACCACCATACCCAGCTAATTTTTGTACTTTTAGCAGAGATGGGGCTTTGCCATGTTGGCCAGGCTGGTCTCACACTCCTGACCTCAGGTCTGCCCACCTCAGTAAGCCACCACTACCAGCCGGGGAGTTTATTAAGTAGTATTAACTCACAAGATCACAAGGTCCCACAATAGGCCATCTGCAAGCTGAGGAGCAAGAAAGCCAGTTCAAGTCCCAAAGCAGAAGAACTTGGAATCTGAAGTTTGAGGGCAGGACGTATCCAGCACAGGAGAAAGATACAGGCTGAGAGGCTAAGCCAGTCTAGCCTTTTCATGTTTTTTCTGCCTGCTTTGTATTCTAGCTGTGCTGGCAGCTGATTAGGTGGTACCCACCCAGATTAAGGGCAGATTTACCTTTCCTAGCCCACTGATTCAAATGTTAACCTCTTTTGGCAACACCCTCACAGACACACCCAGGATCAATACTTTGTATCCTTCAATCCAATCAAGTTGACACTCAGTATTAACCATCACACTTGTGCTTTAAATAATCTCTACATTAGATATAATATCTAATATAATGTAAATTCAATGTAAATTGTTGTTCAGTATTGTTTAGAGAATAATGACCCAAAAAAAGATCTATTTGTAATTTTTCAGTACAGATGCGACAATCCATTTTTTTTTTTTTTTTTTTTTTTTTTGAGACAGAGCCTCCTCCTGTTGCCCAGGTTGGTTCAGTACAGATGCGACAATCCTTTTTTTTTTTTTGAGACAGAGTCTCCCCCTGTTGCCCAGGTTGGAGTGTAGTGGCAGGATCTCAGCTCACTGCAAACTCCACCTCCAGAGTTTAAGTGATTCTCCTGCCTCAGCCTCCCAAGCAGCTGGGATTACAGGCATGTGCCAACACACTCAGCTGATTTTTGTATTTTTAGTAGAGATGGGGTTTCACCATGTTAGCCAGGCTGGTCTTCATCTCCTGACCTCAGGTGATCAACCTGCCTTAGCCTCCCAAAGTGCTGGGATTATAGGTGTGAGCCACTGTACCCGGCCACAACCATTCATTTTGTTAAAGAAATTTTTGATCCATGCTTAGTTGAATCCACAGATGAAGAACACATGGACTGGAGGGACTGGTGTAGTCATTATGCCAGTAGGATTTTAGGTGGCCTTTTTCTTCTTTCAAAATATCTTTGATATTGTTGTATTATTTCATTGGTAAAGCATTAATTAATATTAAATCTATACATGTTTATTTGATTCATACTGTCCAGCTTTAATGTATTCTATTTCATCCATTTCTTCTTTTCAAGTCTCTTCTGTCCCAAGATTTTCCCAGATGTCTAAGCAAATGGAAAACTAGGCTGATTATGTAAAGTATCAATGACTTTCAAATGTGGTAACGATGAATTGGGAATTTGAAAAATACATATTTCCCTTTAAAGTTATTTTGAAACCAACCCAATTGCCCCATGGACTGTTATGTTTGATAAACATAGAAATTGACCATTCTGGTCTTAAAAAGCTTGAAACTTATATTTGTTTTATCTGAGTTCCTTCCTCAGGAAATGACCATTAGGCCTCTCAGAAAGAGTATTAAAGAACTGAAACCAGATCACGGCACCAGATGCCGGCCCCTAATTCACCATGATTGCTTCCTTGCCCCTCCCAAGTTCCTGTTTTCTTACAAATTGTTATATTTCTTGCTTGCTAAATAAACACCTGGTTTCAGTCAGTCAGGAAGATGGATTTGAGACTGAGCTCCCATCTCTTTGGCTGCAGCACCTGATTAAAGCCTTCTTCCTTGGCAACACTTGGCATCTTAGTGATTGGCTTTCTGTGCATTGAGCAGCAGAACCGAGACTGAAGCCCTGGTGTTTGAGTAACAACTACTTCTACTCAGTATGGAGACAGTAACCAGGAAAGATTTTTCTCTGCTTTACTGAAAGAATATTAAAATACTCCTTATATTTATAAATTAGATACTAGAAGACTCAAATGTGGAGAGGGAAGAAGAGAGTGGCCTGAATGCAAGATCCTACCACCCTGTGCCAAACACATCCTGGAATTAGTGGAAAATCATTAAGATGGCCAAAATTTCTTAGTATAGATCTTTTTCCTTACTCATCATGTAAAATCCAGCTGTAAACATAGGGCTTGCCAGTCTCCTTACTTGGAGATTCTGTCTTAATGGGCCTTGTATAGGCCCCAGAAATGATATTTTTGTCAGGTACACTCCAGGTGATTCTTGTGTCAGGGAATATTATACTAATATGACAATAATAGCTACTATTTACTTGGTACTATGTCGTTCTAGGTCTGTTAAGTATTTTACAAGAATTATTTCATTTAAGCCTATAACAGTTCTCTTGATTTGAAATTATAGGTTATTTTTGCATTTAAAATTGACATGACAGTTTCAACTCTTCTTGCATGAAAAGCATTTATTTTATTATTATAGTAAAAGTTAGGGCAATTGTTTATAAGGTAGGGAAGTCCCTCATAATGCTGATATTTTACCTCTATGCCTAACCCACTCTTCTTTACCCTTCCTTGACTTTTATCAGAATGGCCTTCAGATTGGTGGTTGCTGAATAATTTCTAGTTCCCAGAAACTTTAATGGTTACATCCTATTAAATGTATTCCATGTCCAAACCAATAGGACAAAAATTTCCCACTTAAAAAGTTCTTAAGATTTACTAGAAAATGGAAAACCAGCCCTTGCTTTCCTGAGCCTTTGTATGTATGGGGAAAATAGTCATTAAAAAAAATCTGATTGGGCTGGGGTGCAGTGGTTCATGCCTGTAACCCCAGCACTTTGGGAGGCCGACGCAGGCAGATCATGAGGTCAGGAGATTGAGACCATCTTGGCTGACATGGTGAAACCCTGTCTCTACTAAAAACATAAAAATTAGCTGGGCATGGTGGTACGCACCTGTAGTCCCAGCACTTTGGGAGGCCGAGGCAGGCAGATCACGAGGTCAAGAGATCGAGACCATCCTGGCCAACATGGTGAAACCCCATCTCTATTAAAAATACAAAACTTAGCTGGGCATGGTGGTGCATACCTGTAGTCCCAGCTACCTGGGAGACTGAGGCAAGAGAATTGCCTGAACCTTGGAGGTGGAGGTTGCAGTGAGCCAAGATTGTGCCACTGCACTCCAGCCTGGTGACACAGCAAGACTTCATCTCAAAAAAAAAACCAAAAAGTCTGATTAGGGGGATGCATCTAGTTATGCATGAGATGACTGTACTAATAGCACTGTATCCACCCAAGTGTGCCACTGACTATGTGACTCCTGACACTCTTTGATTTCTGCCCTGTCTACTTCCTAGGATGGTGAAATCAAACAAAATAATGGCTGAGAAAGAATAGACAGAACAAAGGAAGTTTATTATTATTGTTTGTAGAATTCTCTTTGACCATATACAGTCTTCCCATCATATCTATGGGCTGCACATCCATGGATCCAACCAACTGCAGATCAGAAATATTTTGGGTTAAAAAACAAAACAAAACTGGATGGCTGCATCTGTCCTGATCATGTGTAGGCTTTTTTCTTGTCATTCACTAACTAGTACAGTATAGCAACTACTTACGTAACATTTACATTGTATTAGGTATTATAAATAATCTTGAGATGATTTAAAGTACATAGGAGGGTGTGCATAGGTTATATGCAAATATTATGCTATTTTATGTCAGAAACTTGAGCGTCTGTGGATTTTGTTATCTCCTGGGGGTCCTGGAACCAATCCCCTATGGATTCTGAGGGATGACTATATTAATAAAAGGAAGTGAATTTTGTAACAAAGTATGCTATGTTCAAAGAATTAGCTGAGCATAAAGCAGGGTGGTCATCAGACAGCTGAAACAGTGGGAGTGAGCTGTCATGGGGCAGGATGCGTAGTTCTCCTTTTTCTTTAATTTTTTTTTTTTTTTTGAGATGGAGTCTTACTCTGTCATCCAGGCTTCGAGTGCAGTGGTGTGATCTCGGCTCACTGCAACCTCTGCCTCCTGGGTTCAAGCATTTCTCCTGCCTCAGCCTCTTGAGTAGCTGGGACTAAAGATGTGAGCCACCACACCCAGCTAATTTTTGTAGTTTTAATAGAGACGCGGTTTCATCATCTTGGCCAGGATGGTCTTGATCTCTTGACCTTGTGATCTGTCCATGTTGGCCTCCGAAAGTGTCGAGATCACAGGCGTGAGCCACCGCAGCTGGTCAGTTCTCTCTTTTCATTGGCTGTCTAGTACAATAAAACAAGTAAGGCATGATCACTTATCTTGAAGAGCTCACAATTAATAGAGAGGGCAGAGAGAAGGAAGAGATAGAAGAATAAACAATGCTATTAAACCACAGGGAAAGGGGAGAGAATCCAGAGAGGGAAGAATCTACATATTGCCAAAAGTACTCTTGTGAGGGAGCAGATGTTGGAACTGAGTTCCATCTCAGTTCCTGAGATCATTCCAGAATCACGTTTTCTGAGAGGCTTTTAACAAAATATTTTAAAGGACCAGTGTGAGCCACATAAAGAATGAAAGATAATTGAGGGCCTACAGTTAGTAATAAACCCCAGCAGCTGCAATCTACTGAATGCTTCATTTGTGTCAGGAACTTTACCAATCATTTAACCTGCATCATCCAATCTAAGTATAATACAGTGAAGTATGGATTATTGACCCTGTTATATGGATGAGGAAACTGAGGCTCAGAGAGATTAAGCAACATGTCCAAGGACTTACAGATAAGTTTTATATGATATTCAAAGGAGTTCATTCTTCAGAAGTAACATGATCAGAGGTTTTAAGAGAAATGCTCATGGCCAGGTACAGTGGCTAACACTTGTAATCCGAGCACTTTGGGAGGCCGAGGTGGGTGAATCACCTGGGGTCAGGAGTTCAAGACCAGCTTGGCCAACTTGGCAAAATCCCATCTCCACTAAAAAAGTACAAAAGTTAGCCAGGGGTTGTGGTGGGCACCTATAATCCCAATGACTCACGAGGCTGACACAGGGAGAATTGCTTGAACCCTGGATGGCAGAGGTTGCAGTGAGGTGAGATCGCAGCACTGAACTCCAGCCTGGGCAACAGAATGAGACTCCATCTCAAAAAGGGGGAAAAAAAAAGAAAGAAATATGCTCTTTTCAAGTGTCAGAGGTAGGAAGACCAGTTAGGAGGTTATTGCAGTAACTTAGATGAGAAATGGGGACCTAAGGTAGGGCTGTGTGAATGGTGACAATTGAAGAGACTAGAAGATATGACAGACATGTTTTTGAACTGGATGGGGTAGCAGGGGAGTGCCTGAACGTTTCTCAAGTGTCTGATCTGGGCAAGAGATGGATGGGATACCATTCACAGAGAAGAGTATCTGAGCTGACTTCCTTTCAAGGGATGGGCAAGTATTCATTTCTGGATACAAGGAGTTTGAAGAGCCTGTGGGGTATCTAAGTAGAGAGACCTAGAAGGCTGCTGATACGTGAGTTCTGGAGTTCAGGGCAGAGACATGGTAAAGGGAGATAAAGATCTGGGAATAGTCAGCACATTAATATTTACTAAAGTTTTGGGAATAGATAAGATCACTCAGAGTTTTGGTTTATCCCAATGGTAAAAGGATGGACAGGGGAAGAGGTTCTTGTTGGGTCCAGCTAATCAGGAGCACTACAGAGGGAGCGGGAGACACAAGAGGACTCTGAGGGAAGACAAAGAAAGAGGGAAGATGCTCCACAGGCTGAATGTTTAAAGGATACAAAATTGCAGCTAGATAGGAGAAATGAGAAATAAGTTCTAGTGTTCTATACTACCATAGGGTGACTATAGTTAACAATCATATGTAGTTTCAAATAGGATATCAAATACGTGCAACACAAAAATGACAAATGTTTGAGACGATGTGTATGATAATTACACTAATCTGATCACTACATTATGTGTATCAAAACATCACGCTGTACCCCATGAATATGTACAATTATTTTTCAACTTAAATAAACTTTAAAAATTTCTTTTAAATAAAAAGTAAGGGCCAATGAGTCCTTATAACATTTTGATTTTGCGGTCACAAAGACCTCAGATGAATCCAGCTGGAGAGAGATACCTTTTTGTACCATCTCCTATACATGACTCTCTAGGTTCATCCATAAACCAACTGGGAGGCAGGAGGGTGTGCTGCAAGATGCGAGTTCTAGTCTTGATTCTACCACAAGCTGTCTGTGGGACATTGAAAGAGTCACTTAACTCCCCTGGGCCTTAGTTTGCTCATGCTGCCTCATGTCAGTCAACAGTTGGGGTTTCATAGTAGTTGTTTCTTGCTCTGCAGTTGATCTTGGTTAGCTTTTAAATCATGCAAATGACACACACATCCAATGGCTTCTTTATTCTTATTCAGCTGGCTTTAGAAAATGCGTTTGGTGAAAACTATGCTTCACTTACTTGGGAGAGGGTGAGAAATTGCTTTGTTAAGATTACATGAAGTTAGATTCCTATTGTGCATGTCCAAAAAGATAGGTTTTCAAGCCCAGGTATATCCCACAGGTAACTCAGGAACACCTTTCAAATATGGACTTGGGTTTCCAAGTCTTAGAATCTTGCGCGGTGAGCCCAGTGTATAAGAGCCTTGTAGTCATTGAGCACCTACTTTTTGCAAATATGCTGATGCGAGCAAGCACACACAAGATGCTATTGATGAAGATGGCTGCTGAAAGCAGTGCCTAAAATTCTCGTGATGTCGAAGCTCTCGATGGTAAATCTCTCTTCTTTATCTTTATTCCTTTCTCCTCAAATTCTGATCAAAACAAATTTTGCTCATCCTTCTTTGGATGGCTTTATACTGCAAGCCTCTTTATTCCTCTTGCCTGGACCTCCTTTCTTCATGTATTAAAGTCATACTTGCTTCTCAAGTTCCAACTCAAATGCTGTTCTTCCACTAAGCATTCATTTCAAACTAGTATTTACTGTGTGTCTAATATGTGCAAGGCTCTCTGCTAGGCCATTTCCAGTTCACTTTGTCAAGCAATCCTGAGATCATTAGGATAATACAGTAATACTATTAACAGTCATAACAATCATAACAGCCAACACATGTAGCACTTATTGTTTTGTGCTTTATATTAATATATGTTGTACTGTTTTCTTGAGAAGAAAGTGGTGCAGATTTACAACCTGGTACAAGTTCTTTATCTTGTTACTGGTTGATGCTCTGCAAAGCATGGCTCTGGCCACACCAGCTTCTTTCTGTTTCTCAAAAAATGTCAAGTGCCTTCTTTTTTCATCCCATCCCATTTGTACTCATTGGCAGAGGGCTGCCAGGAAAGCTCTCATCTCAGCTTCCGAATGTCACCCCCTCTGTGCCTTCTATGCGTACCCTCTCTAGAGTATCTGGATTTCCTCCAATGACTCTGTCACATCACCATATTTATTACCTTCATAGCATTTATCACTATAATTGTCTTATTTGTACCCTTGCTTATTGTCTTTTTTTTTTTTTTTTGAGACAGAGTCTTCCTCTGTCACCAGGCTGGAGTGCAGTGGTGACATATCAGCTCACCGCAACCTCCACCTCCCTGCTTCAAGCGATGCCCCTGCTTCAGCCTCCCGAGTAGCTGGGACTACAGGCGTGCACCACCACACCTGGCTTTTTTTTTCTTTTTGTATTTTTGTAGAGATGGGGATTCACCATGTTGGCCAGTTGGTCTCAATCTCCTGACCTTGTGATCCACCCACCTCAGCCTCCTAAATTACTGGGATTACAAGAAGAGAGCTACCATTCCTGCCTTGTCCTTCTTATTCATTGCTGTATCCACAGCATTTAGCACAAGGCCTGGCTCTAGTAGTCATTTAAACATTTGTTGAACAAATAAATGAGAGATGAAGGGAAGCACAAACAAGTATGGCTTTGGATAAGTATCTTGCAAATGCTGTGAATGTCAAGGAAAACCACTGACATCTTCAGTGACTCACTGTAAGGTATCAAAACTTCAGTTTGGAGAGAGATCCAAGATGGCCGATTAACAACAGCTCAGGATTGTAGCTCCCAGTGAAAGCACAGAGAGCGAGTGGACGCCGCACTTTCAGACGAATTTTTGTTGCCCACAGACTGAGAGATTCCCAGCGGAGGAGCCACACGGGTCGCGAGTGCGACTTTTTTGGCCGGCGCGGCTGTTTTGCCGGCGCCCCGGCACGGCGCTTCTCGGTGCGAAGTATACGGGACGGAGTGCCCTTTGAGTCAGGCTTGGCTGGTCCCATCCCCACAAGGAGAACAGCAATTGGAAACGCTGAGGACTGAGAGTTTCACAGCAAGCACAGCTGAACCGGGAAGGTCCAGCTCTGTGCGGAAGGGGCGTCCGCCAAAGGAAAACTAAGAAACGGAAAAAACTTCATCACTGGGCAGAGAGAGATCCAAGATGGCCGATTAACAACAGCTCAGGATTGTAGCTCCCGATGAAAGCGCAGAGAGCTTGTGGACACCGCAATTTCAGACGAATTTCTGTTGCCCACAAACTGGGAGCTACCCAACGGAGGAGCGCCAGCGTGACTCTCTTGGACGGCGCAGCTGTTTTGCTGGCGCCCCAGCA
>CAUYLG010030164.1:0-10735 GCA_963573385.1 Cacajao melanocephalus
AGAATCACCTGAACCTGGGAAGTGGACATTGCTGTGAGCCAAGATGGTGCCAGGTGGAGAGGCTGGGTGCAAAAGTTCATGCCTATAATGCCAGCTCTTAAGGAAGCAGAGAGGCAGGAGGATAGTCGAGGATTTCAAGACGTGCCTGAACAGTATAATGAGACCCTGTTCTCCACAAAAAGGAAACAAAAAAAGATTTAAAAAAAAAACTCTCAAGTAATAGCAATAAAAATAATATTTTTGAGCTCCTCCTAAATATGAGATACTGGTTCAGTACTTTACACACACATCAACACTAATCCTTAACACTCCTGCAAAGTGTTACTATTTATTTCCATTTTGCAGATGAGAAAACCAAAATGCAGTTTAAGTAACTTGTTTAAGACCCCATGGATGATAGAAACAGAGGTAAGATTCATGCCCAGGTCTATGTGTTTCCAAAGCCCATATTACCTCTCAAAACACTAAAGTTTATTGGCATCTTGTAGGCATAACCTAAGTGTTGAGATTATCTAGCCACTTTTGTATACAAGTGGAGGATTATCCACTTTCATAAAGAAGATTTCCATGTTGTCTCAAGAGGATAGTAATTCAGCCATTCTGTTCTGGGCTGCTAAGGGCATAAACCACAGCAGTCATTATGATATTCACGACGATGAACTCCTCCCTAAATGAAACAGGCTCCCAGAATTTTCTCAATTCTCAGCCAGATAAATCCTCTACTAATAACGTGCTGTGGATGGTAAACCCTATTAAATTATTGATATTATTACTGAAGAAGGTGTATACCTGTTTCAAGTCTCTCTAGTAAGGAGAAAAGACTCATTGTTGAACCCACAACTTAGTGAGTTTCTAAATAACAGGACTTTACTATATAGGTATATGAATGTTATTGTTTCTACTAGGTCAGGCTCTGCTTGGTTGATGACAAAACAAAAACAAAACAAAGACATATCACTTAACATTAGGAGGTACAACTATTTCATATTTTATTATTAGCATGCTATGAGTCTAATGCATAATTAGGTATAATACCTAATAATTCTTTGCTCATATATTTTTGTCCTAAAATCTCAAAACATGAAAAATGTCTCTGTTCAGTGTGTACCTTTGCAATTGCTTTTATAATTACTTGGTAGGGAGGATGTTTGAAAAAATACATACCCAATGGCTCACGCCTGTAATCCCAGCACTCTGGGAGGCCGAGGCAGGCAGATCACCTGAGGTCAGGAGTTCAAGACCAGCCTGGCCAATATGGTGAAACCCTGTCTCTACTAAAAATACAAAGATTAGCTGGGCATGGCGTTTTGTGCCTGTAATCCCGACTACCCAGGAGGCTGAGGCAAGAGAATAGCTGGAATCTGGGAGGCAGAGGCTGCATTGAGTAGAGATTACACCACTGCACTCCAACCTTGGTGACAGAACGAGACTTCATCTCTAAAAAAAAAAGAAAAAATACATAACAAAATCTCAGAAATTATCTCTGAGAATTGAGATTATGGGAAATATTCATATTTTTATATTATTTATTTTTGGCATTATTAAAACTTTTTACAATGAGCAAATTTTTGTTTTGTAATTAGAAAAAAACAAATAATCACAATCTTTAACGACAATTTCAAATTTTACATTACATAAATATCAGTAGAAGCATATGCATGATAAATCAGAAAGTTTCGATTTATTTTGCCTTGAGATAACATAGCAACTCTTAGCATTAGAAGATGAAATATATTCAGATGTGCAGAATATTATCTAACATCTAGCCTTGAATGAGTACCTAGGGACTGACAACATCTTACCAGAATGCCATGTAGTATTGAGTCATAAAATGCCTTTAACCTAAAATCACCTCAAAAGTATACTCAAACCTTTGACACAGAGAATGCTATGATTCCATGAGGGAAATGTCCTAATCCTTCAACACAAAGACTCCAGGTCGTGTTCTTCATTTAAGCCTGCATCACTTCTTAATCTTGACAGCAAAATCCTCACCAAGTTTTGGCAAGCACACCAGGAATGATACTGCCAAACAGGCATCATTACTGATCAGTCTAGTTTCCTCTCTGTTAAAACATGAGACCATCAAGTTTCTTGATGCAAATTACAAACAGGTTTTCTCAGAATGTAGTTCTTTTGTTTATGAGCAGAAAGAAGAAAAATGACCCTAAAGTTACCTATACCTCCCCACCATCACTATATCATACTTGCTAGCAAACTACAGGCTTTGGGTTGAATCTGCCCCCTGCACCCCATCCCTGTTTTGGTAAGACCCACAAACTAAGAATGATCTTATAAATTGTTGCATAAAAATTAAATGAAAACTAGTATCTAAAGACATGTAAAAATTATTTTAAAATTCAAATTTCAATGTTCATTAATAAAATTTTAATGGGAACACAGCCTACTCATTCATTTGTGTGTTGCCCATGGCTGGCTTGCTGCTACGTTAGAGTTTAGTAGTTGCAACAGAGACTGCGTGACTTCCTGCAGGAATAGTAGCAATAATGTCACCCAAGTCCACCCAGAACCTCAGAATGTGACCTTATTGGGAAATAGGGTCTTTGCGGATGTAATTAAGATGAAGCCATACTGGATTAGAGTGGGTCCTAAATCCAGTCACTGGTGTCCTTATAAGAGGAGAGGACAGATATACAGTGGGAAGAAAGCCATGGTGTAATGAGGCTGAAACTGGAGTGAGGCATCTACTAGCCAAGGATTGCCAGCAACCAGCAGAAGCAGAAAAGAGGCATGGCCAGCCTGGGCAACTTAGCAAGACGCTGTCTCTACAAAAAATAAAACAAAAATTAACCAGGCATGGTGGTGCACACATATAGTACTAACTACTTAAGAGGCTAAGGCCTGAGGATCACTTGGGCTCAGGAAATCAGGCCTTGCAATGAGCCATAATCATGTCACTGTACTCCAGCCTGGGTGACAGTGTGAGACTCTGTCTCAAAAACAAAAACAAAAACAAAAAAAAGGTATGAAATGTATTCTCTCTCAGAGCCTCCAGAACAGAGACAATATACATTTCAGCTATTTTAAGCTACCTAGTTTGTGGCATTTTGTTACAGCAGCCTAGAAAACTAATTCATTTCCAAGTCTAAAATATCTGACACTTTACCCAAAAATGTTGCTGACCCCTGGTACAGAGAATTGCATCCTGGAAGAAAACTCACACAGAGTAAGTTACCCTAGGCCAACTAAATGAGGACAATGCTGGGCCTGGTAAGGTGTAAAAGCATTAAGAGACTACAGGGGAATTACAGGAGAGGGCAGTTCTTACCACACATGCTCTCATTTAAGTTACAGTTTTTCTAAGCCAGGCATGGTGGCTCACTCCTATAATCCCAGCACGTTGGGAGGCCAAGATGGGAGGATCACTGGGGAATATAGTGAAACCCTGTCTCTAATATATGTATACATACTAGCCAGGCCTAATGGCGTGATCCTGTAAACACAGCTACTCAGGAGGCTGAGGTGGGAGAATTGCTTGAGCCCAGGTAGATCAAGGCTGTAGTGAGCCATGATCATGCCACTGGACTCCAGCTTGGGTGACAGAGCAAGACCCTGTCTCTAAAACAAAACAAAACAAAACAAAACAAAACAAAACAACAAAAACACAAAAAACCTTACAGCTTTTTGTAACCTTATAGAAATAAAAAATATAGAACACCTATTTCACTGTTGACCACACTTTATTATGCTATATTGCATGAATTTCAGCAATAGCACTTCAACTTAAAAAAGAAGTTCAGGAGCACCCCACTGATCTATTTTCCATAAGTGCAACAGACAGTCAGTGTATTTGAGGCCAGTGATAAAGAGGGGACTGAGGAGGGATTAGCTGACTGTCAGTAAAGAATGATCAAGACAACTGAGCCAGAAACTCATGCAATACAAATGCCACCTCTTTCCAGGTTCTAGGAAGCACTGTTATCACTATAGTCTAACAGCAGTACTTTAAATATCTTTAAACTCAGAGGGACTCAAATATACATGCTGATTGATTAATTAAACATTTATTTCTATTAATTGGTAAGATTTAAAGAAGATTCAGGTTTTTGTTAAATTTCTGTTATATATATGATAAATAAATAAAATAAAAAATATATATTTATACATAAAATAGAAATTCTCCAAAGAATGCATATATATATATATATATATATATTTTTTTTTTTTTTTTTTTGAGAAACAAAGTCTCCTTCTGTCTCTCAGACTGGAGTGCAGTGGCATGGCACGATCTCGGCTCACTGCAACCTCTGCCTCCCATGTTCAAGCAATTCTCATGCCACAGCCCCCAGAGTAACTGGGATTACAGGTGCACACCACCACACCCGGCTAATTTTTGTATTTTTAGTAGAGATGGGGGTTTTGCCATGTCTTGAACTCCTGACCTCAAAGGATCTGCCCACCTTGGCTTCCCAAAGTGCTGGGATTAAAGGCATGAGCCACCTCTCCCGGCCATGAATTACTATCATATTTGATTGTAAGAGTCTTTATTGCTGGTGCTCTACTAGAAATAAAAACACAAATGAAGAAAATGAAATGCCTCTTTCTCAATAACCACTTAATATACATTTATTTGACTCAAGACTAGATTTATGTTCTCTTGGCCTAATTATTCAAGTAAAAAGGATGAAACATTTCCAGTAAGAGAAGGATAAAACATAAGGTATAATTTTAATATTAAAATACCCGGGATGCTGGTTATGGAAATCTGGGAAGGAGCTCTGTGCCCAGGATACCAAACAGCACAAAAGGAAAAACACTTCCCTTATGAACCAAATTATAATTTGCCTTGCATGCCAAAGAACTTCAAAGACTTTGCTGATCCCTACTTCAACCACCATGATTTTTCAAGTGAAGCTGAAAGTTGAAATTTGGTTTGATGAGCCCCTTGCTTCTTCTTGGCTAAGAAAGAAACAAGACTGCCAACCAGGCAAGTTACACTCTGCAAAGCTCCTTTCCAAATGTTTTTCAGTAGAGCAGATTTGGGTCAGCCAAAGAAGCCTCAATGCCTTGGTGAAAAGCTGGGGCACCATCTTCCTAACACAGCTACTTCCAGGCCCAGTGGCTGAGCACCAGATCCCAGTGGCTCTCATTCCAGGTGTGGTTGCCTCATGTGAGAAAGAAGACAGGAGGCCTGTCTGATTGAACTTGTGGGTTTCACCTGAGCAGCAATGAGAACAACAAACAAATAGTAAAGATGTTGAAGTTTACGTGTAATGATGTAAATATTTTCATTTTTAAAATGAAAACATTTTATTTTAAAAAATAATAAATTTTCTGTTAAGAGGACCTGGATGGAGGAAAACGAAACAAAGAATAGTACTGGTATTTGATATACTGATCACCATCAGCACATGTCTTCCCAGGACTCTTCACCAGAAGAGAGCCACAAATACTAAAAGTGAAAGGCAAAGATATTCTGTGAGGCCCCTGTAAATAGTAACATAAAGATTTTACTAACAGGCAAGACCTACTCAAGTCCTACTCTTCACTTGTGGGAAGCTCCACAGCTGGCGTCTGCATACCAATGGATGTCAATGAGGGTTCATATCCAAGTTAGGAGCCTACCATGAAAACAAGAGTGTCAGAATCCTCAGCTTCTATACTGCTTCAACCAAGACACCTAGATCTTTCCAAGCACTAGATGACTTTCTCCACAAGTGCAAGAAATTCAGATACCTCCTGAATCAAGAAGAAAACTGTCTGGCCTCCACACCATGCAACCTGGCTCCACTCATCTTTGAATCTCTCAGTCAGTTCCTTTTCTAAATTTTTTGTATTTAGAACAAGTCATGTTTTTATAATTTACCAAATCTATTTTTGACTGAATGATCATTTAAGTGGACTGACTACGAATTTCAATTTCTCACTGTTATATTTGATCTGATCCCACAGGCATAACTAGCATCTTGTGTGAGGCACTGTGCTTAAGAATGGGGGGAAAGATGCAGAGTTTGTTAAATCTTTCAGGGTTCTTCTTATGAAACAGAATTAGTCTGCACACCTACTAACTTTAGAAAGTGGCTGGAGACCTTTGCCTATTCAAGGGACAGAATGCATTAAGCTTCCTTCTGAGAAGCCACCTGCAGAAATGGATGTTAGGGTGCACCATTAAGTCTGCATCTATACGTTTTGTGCCTTTAGTCTAAGTTTTGTTAAGACATTCAGGCTTTATTTATTTCAAAATTTGTTTCTTGAAATCACTGATTTACACTGGCATTAAAATACTTGATGATAGACTCACAATGTACCAATAATTGCTGAAATTACCATTACATTTTCAACTGTTGACAGTGACTAAACAATTCTGTTTTGCAACTGTGCTAAATAAAAGACAAATGCAAAGTTTGATTATAATGACATTATGGTTTTTCAATCTTTAATGAGATATAAAATTTATGAACAAGATGGCCTTTTAGAGGTTTATTTCATAGATGAAATTTGAGATTACTATTCAAGAAATTTTGCTTACGTTTCATTTGTGTGAAGCCTTTAAAGAAATATTAGGTTAAAAATAATAGACATTAAATTCCATCAACATAAATATTACTCATTTTGAACATCAATGGAATTTGAGAAATGAACCTTACACATTTATTCCAATCTCTTATGATTTTAAGATTTATGGGATTAGGATATATTTTCTTGACTCGGATTCATTATTCAACCTGAAGTTATATTAAAAGAGAGAGAGAGGGAGAGAGAAAGAGAGAGAGAGAGAGAGAGTGAGAGAGAGAAAGGCTGGGCACAGTTGCTCACACCTGTAATTCCAATACTTTGGGAGGCCAAGACGGGTGGATTACTTGAGATCAGGAGTTCAAGACCAGCCTGGCCAACATGGTGAAACCCCCCCGTCTCTACTAAAAATACAAAAAACAGCTGGGTGTGGTGGTTAGTGCCTGTAATCCCAGCTACTAGGGAGGCTGAAGCAGGAGGATTACTTGAACCTGGGAGGCGGAGGTTGCAGTGAGCTAAGATCACACCACTACACTCCAGCCTGGGCGACAGGGTGAGACCCTATCTCAAGGAAAAAAGAGAGAGAGAGAGGACAGGCTTAGTGGCTCATGCCTGTAATCCCAGCACTCTGGGAGGCTGAGACAGGTAGATCACTTGAGGTCAGTAGTTCAAGACCAGCCTGGCCAACATGGTGAAACCCTGTCTCTACTAAAAATACATAAATTAGTCAGGCATATTGGCATGTGCCTGTAATCCCAGCTACTCAGGAGGCTGAGGCAGGAGAATCACTTGAACCAAGGGGGTGGAGGTTACAATGAGTGCAGATGGTCCCCTTGGACTCCAGCCTGGGCAACAGAGTGAGACCCTATCTCCAAATAAAATATAAATAATAAAAGAGAGAGAGAGAGAAAGAAAGCAACAAGAATGGGACAATAGTAAAAGAATCTAAATTCTGTTATTAACTAGTTGCACTTAGGCAAATCACTTCCTATTTCTGCCATCTCCTCCTGCTTGTGGCACATATGTAGGTAACTCATTTAAAAACAACAGGAAAAAGACAAAATTATAGATTATCTAGGAATAATTTGCATAACATATAATGAAGACAACTCTAAACCTATATGTAAAGATGAAAAGGAGACCTGAATACCGAGACTATATATATATCTTTATTGCATATATAATGTTACACAGATATCACTTTTCTCACTCCCTGGCCATCTTGGCAGCTGCTCTTGGTTGGGACCATCCCAACCAAAGGAGACAAAAAAGTCACTGGAGTCAATTGATTCTAGCCTCCAACTCATTATGAAAAGTGGAACGTATGTGCTGGGGTACAAGCAGATTCTGAAGATGATCAGACAAGGCAAAGCAAAATTGGTCATCCTTACTAACAACTACCCAGCCTTAAGGAAATCCAAAACAGATTACTATGCAATGTTGGCCAAAACTGGTGTCCATCACTGCAGTGGCAATAATATTGAACTGGGCACAGCAGGTGGAAAATACTACAGAGTATGCACACCGGCACGAGTTGATCCAGGTGATTCTGATATCATTAGAAGCATGCCAGAACAGACTTCTGGAAAGCAAACCATGCAAAATTTTCCTTTAATAAAACTTGCCAGAACTTTAAAAAAAATACATTATAAAGATATTAATTTTATGCTGATTTATCAATTCATTATAACCCCATCAAATACTCAGACAAAAAATATTTTTAGAATTAAAGGGCTGATTCTAATTTTATCTGGAAGAGTAAATAAGGAAGAATGCTGACTTTTAAAGCAAAAGAACAATAAAGATGATTTTTCATGCCAGATATCAAAATACATTACAAAATTATAGTAATTAAACAAAAATGTATTGGCATAGGACTAAAAGATAGTTCAGTAAACAGAAGAGAGAATCCAGAAATGGACCCATGTTTTCATGGGAGGTATAGTGCATACTAATGAAAGAATTTCAAATCAATTGTGGTAGAACATAAGGGAAAAATAATCAGATGAGATTCCTACCTCACACTATACTTCAAAATAAGTTCCAGGTTTTTTTTTTTGTTTTATTTTTGTTTTTTTTTTTTTGTTTTTTGAGACTGAGTCTTGCTCTATTACCCAGGCTAGAGTGCAGCAGCAAAATCTTGGCTCACTGTAAGCTCCACCTCCTGAGTTCAAGCAGTTCTCCTGTCTTAGCCCCTCGAGTACCTGGGACTACAGGTATGTGCCACCATGCCCGGCTAATTTTTATGCATTTAGTAGAGATGGGGTGTCACCATGTTGCCCAGTCTGGTCTCGAACTCCTGACCTCAGGTGATCCAGGAACCTCTGCCTTCCAAAATTTTGGGATTACAGGTGTGAGCCACCACGCCCGGTCATAAATTCCAATTGAATTAATAATCATAACATTAAAATTTTTAACAAATATGGGAAAAGTGTAAGAATATGTATGTACCTTTTTTTTTTTTTTTTTTGAGACACAGTGTTGTTCTGTTGCCCAGGTGCAATCTCTGCTCACTGCAACCTCTGCCTTCAAGCAATCCTCCCACGTCCACCTTCCGAGTAGCTGGGATTACAGTTACCATGTTGGCCAGGCTGGTCTTGAACTCCTGACCTCAAGTGATCTTCCTGTCTTGGCCTCCCAAAGTTCTGGGATTACAGGCTTGAGCCACCTCATCCAACCCAGGAAATATCATTACTAAACAAGATAGAAAACTCAGAAGCCTGAGCCTTCTGTAGCTCATAAGCGATGATGATTGGGTGTTTACATGCATGTATGAAATGCGCCACAATGTCGGAACATTACCCATCTGACCTGAACTTGAGGAGGAAAAAAAAAATGAAAACTTAGAAGTGACAAGGAAAACAAGAAATCAACTGACAGATATAACTACATGATGCTTTAAACTTTTCTGCCCAGGAAAAAAATCACACAAACCATGTTTAATAAAAGATAAAACAGATTGAAAGGAGATAGGTGTAACATATAACATAAAGAGATTAACTGGTATAATAGGGAAAAACTGAAGAGTTCCTTCAATTCAATAATGAAAAGACAATTCAACATAATAAGGTAAAATAATAAAAAGGAATAAAATAAAAAGAAAAAAGTGATCAATGAATACAAAGATTAATCATCTTTTTTTAGTGATCTCCCATCAGATTAGAGAAAATTTAACAATTGATAGTATGTAGTTTTGATAAAGGCATAAGGAAAAGGGCATTTTCATCACTATGCATATGATTATAAACAACCGTAGCATTTCTGTGGGTCACGTTGGCAACATTCATCGAGTGTTAAAGATTATGCCCTTTGATGGAACAATATTACTTCAAACATACATACACATGTGGACAAATATACATATAAACATTAATGATATAATAGAAAAAAATTTTAAACAACCTAAACATTCATCAATGAAATAAATGACTAAGTAAGTTTTAATATTTCCATGTGAGCAATGAAAACACTATATGGCTATTTAAAAGAATTAGGTTGTTTTATATATACTCCTAGGGAAATTCTTGAAGATATATAGTTCAAAAAAGAAGTCAGAAAGCAATCTAGATAGATTGCATAGAGTAATGTTATTCATCCCATTTGTAAAAACTCATGTATGTATCTGCACATGAGCAAGCATGGGAATAGTAAAAAGCCTGAAAAGACATACCACAACTTGCTAACAGGAGGTAGAATTCTTAAAAAGGAATAATGGGGAGAGATCCAAGATGGCCAATTAACAACAGCTCAGGATTTTAGCTCCCAGTGAAAGCACAGAGAGCGAGTGGACTCCGCAATTTCAGACGAATTTCTGTGGAACATAAACTGGGAAATTCCAGGCAGAGGAGCCACACTGGTCGCCAGCGCGACTCTTTTGGCCGGCGCAGCTGTTTTGCCTGTGCCCCGGCACGGCGCAGCGCTTCTCAGTGCGGAGTATATGCGACTGGGTGCCCCCTGAGTCCGGCTCAGCTGGTCCCATCGCCACAAGGAGAACAGCAATTGGAAGCGCTGAGGACTGAGAGTTTCACAGTAAGCACAGCTGAACCCGGGAAGGCCTAGCTCTGTGGGGAAAGGGCGTTCACCAAAGAAAAACTAAGAAACAGAAAAAACTTCATCACCACAAGCCGGACGTCCACTCAGACCCAATCTGAAAGTCAGCAATTACAAAGACGACAGGTGTATAAATCCACAAAAATGGGAAGAAACCAGTGCAAAAAGGCTGAGAACACCCGAAATCAGAATGCCTCTCCTCCTACAGGGG
>CAUYLG010030166.1:0-69660 GCA_963573385.1 Cacajao melanocephalus
TGGGCAATAGAACAAGAATCCCGTTCTCTCTCCCTCTTTCTCTTCCTCTTTCTTTCTCTCTTACATTCTTTTTTTTTCTTTCTTTCACTCTTTCTTTCTTTCTTCTTTTCTCTCTTTTTCTTTCTTTCAAAAAAAAAAAAAGAAATAGAACAGAGTCATGGAATGGAATGAAATGGAATGGAAGAATAGAACAGACCAGAGTACAATCTGTATCTGGGTTCATAATAGCACCTGACTTTGGGGAATGTACTTAAACCTTTGCTACTCAGTGTCTTCATCTACAAAATGGGGATAATAGGTTCCACCACACAGGGCTTTGAGGATTTAGTGGGTTAATATTTTTAAGGCACTTAAAACAGTGCCTGGGACATACTGTAAGTATTTGTTAAATACATTATACAGTGTGTGTGTGTGTGTGTGTGTGTGTGTGTGTGAACTGGATTATGACTAAAGTTTGGAAAAATCAAAGCTAAAGGAGGTGAGACACAAACCTAATTTCAGTACAGAAAGGACACAGCTAAGCACTTTCTCCGTGAAAACCTCATTTTCATGGGGTGGGGGGTGGGGTAGGAAGCATGGAATGTGGGGTCTGGGTTTAAGCCTCTCCTTCCACAGTCTGGGGCACTAGCAAGATGGGAGAGGGGAACGTTCAAAAGGAGAGAAAGTTGTTGTTTTACCTTATGTAGAATTCTTTTGTACTCAAATCCCCTTTATCAGGACCCAGATGTTTTAAAAATGATGCCAAGCTGTGATAAAAACAGATGCACATGCAGGAAACAGAGCACATCCAGCAAGGAAGACTGTTGGGTAATTCAGTTTATTAACGACACGTTCTATGTGGTAACTATTTGCAGATGATCATTAAAGTCATTTCTTTTTGGTTGTTATTGTTTTCAAAGTTTCATCTCTCAGCTCTCTTAAAACCACTTGCCCAGCTGGGCTGCAAACAACTTACAATCAGACAATGATTTAACCGCAAGCGGGCATAAGAGGAAGGACAATATGGTTTAAAGATTTCTGCTCCTATATGTTGGAACCCAGCACAAAGAGGGATGCCTGCTACTTCCATGAACCTGCACAGCTTGGACCATAATAAGATCATTCTGAATTGTTTATGCCCATCTGACTTAGATCAGCGGATAAAATTTTGAACCCAACAATCTTGACATGAGAGCTCACCTGATGATGCTTTATTGATGATATATTACCATCCAATGCCACCCGACTTATTCCTGAACAGGAGCAGGACTGGCAGGGAGGTAGTGGTGATAAAGGTGGAGGCCGATTATATTCAACTCTACTTAATCTCAGTGTCAGTGAAAGATCCCTTCATTTGAATCAGTTTTAAAAAAAAACAAAAAAAAAAACACCTGCAGGAAAGAATGAGACCTTAAGGAATCTTAAAATATCATCAGTCAAGCAGGCTGTCTCGAGGTAGGTAATGTGCTATGATCAGCCCCAGTCTATAGGGAACCAACTAAACTAAAAGAGATTAAGCAACTTGGTTGGTGAGGCTAATAAAAGGGAAGGGAACGCAGTGACCAAACCCATGTATTCCTGAGTGTTCTCGGTGCTGTACTGCTTGGGGCTTTCCTCCTCTTCATTTCTATTATTCAAGAATATAGCATGTGTTACAAGCCAGGTATCCGACGTATAAATAGCTGTCGTGCCTGAAAGAAACATGTCCCGATTACCTGTAGGACTGGATTGTCTGAATTACAGTCCTTGTGACTGAATCCAGTTGGTGTGATGTAAGCATAAACTCACTCCACGTTTCATGCATAAGCTTAACAATAACAGAAAATACTTTCCTTCAGATTGCCTGGTGATTAAGGCAGTGGACATCTACCAAACTCACGCTTAGGGAAGACCATCAACAGGCTTGTCAACATTAGACTTCATGCAGTGTCAGTCACAAGGTTTTCACGGAGAAGCCAGTTGTTTTGGTTTTTTTTTAATGACATATTTTCATGTAGTTAGGAAGGGGTGCGCCCATTCAGAGCTGTGACTATGACACCAGGAAGTAGAGCATTAGAGTGAAACCCGTGAGACAATGACCTTAAGTACAGGTGGTTGCCACAGTGTCTATTATTAGGATCAACGAAATACAGTCAGAAGTCGTGTTGCAAGATGGCGGGATGGAAGGCCAGTTTCCCCTGACAAAGTGCAAAGGCATGCTATAAACACTTGCATGAACAAACAGCCTTAGCAGCAACCACAACCAGAAGAAGCATTAGAGGACATTTTCCACAACAAAAGCAGTATTGTTTTCCTGTGGTCACCCTGAAATTCATCCTTTGTTGCAGAAGACGCTGAGGCTCCACCATGGAACTGTGGCATCCCACCCAGCATTCTCCCCGTGGGCCGAAGTGATGGATACATTGATTCACAGTGAATTGCTCCTTCTGACTAGGGATCCCACAGCTTCAGTGCAATAGGAAACAGTTCTCCAAAGAACAATGAGGTACAGTGGGCCAAGTGGATAAAGCAGATGTGGCAGATCCAAGTCTCTCTCAGGGGCTGGGACGCTGGCTGACCTAAGGCAGGACGACTACTTCCAGGCTCCCATTTCCTCATCCTTACGGTGGGGCTCCCCATGCCAGTTCTTAGGAATATTTTTAATATATATATATATATATATATATGCATATAGCCCTTTCATAAGGCTTCTTCTATTTTTTTTTTTTTTTTAAGGTATGGAAGCCAAAACCTGTTTGCTAAGGGAAATGAAAAGCTTGCAAGAAAACACATTTCGGTTGTGTAACAGATGCAGATGGTGCCAGACAACTGTCCGGGTTCATGTAAAGTCAGAGGGGGAATTACACAAAAGGGGATAACAGGGAATCTTGGTAAACCCTCCCGCCCGAGAGGCCTCCATCATTCTATGACTCCACAAATGCTCTCTCCCCACCCGCTCCCGCCCCCAGTTGGGAGGTGAGTCATCTCTGCCGTGTCATCAAGGTGTGCCCGGACTGATTTTTGCCTTCTCGGTATCAAAGTACATGTGATTCAGAAACATTTGTTAATCCAACGAGGATGTGTATGAATCTCCTAAGTTTTCTGGCAGAATGGGATGGGATATAAAAAAGTAATACTATTGTGTCAGAGCAAGGCTCCATCTCAAAAAAAAAAAAAAGTAATATTATTATAACTTAGTAAGCTGTAAAACATGCTAGACACTGAGGGTATAAAAGGTGAATAAGACCTGGACCCAGGTTTCAAGGGGCTGAAGGTCTAGTGAGAAGCCTGACAGGTAAACAGATAACACAGAGTCAACACTACACTAGAGGTGGACATAGAGTGTGCAGAAGCTGCAAGAAATTGCTTGCAATCCAAAGACATGTTTATGCCATTTCTGCCATCTGTTTTTGGACTGGCAGAAATTCTTGAGAAAAGCGTGTTGTTTTCAGAGGGTCCCCACCCTATTCCCTTTACCTGCTCAGGTATAAACGAAAGAAAATAATACAGGTGGGGTTCTGAATGACACGATTTGCTGTAAGTTCAGTTAAGCTAGGACAGCCCATTTCTAAAGAACTTCCTGTAAACAAGGTCCATGACCGTCTCCAGCTCATGATGAATAAATGAAATAATTGATCACAACAGACACGTTGTCTAAAAGAAAGTGGCTCATACAATAATACGTCTTTTATTTTTCCTGTTCTAGGGTGTGGTTAGGTTGACTTTCCCTCGGTTAAGGGACTTTTGGGTCTGACAACATAAGGTAAAGTGCAGTTGCAAAGTTGAAAGGACCCAGACAGGAAGTATTTGCTATTTGATAGGTAAAAAGAAAATCCCTTGATGTTACAAAATTAAAACAAACAAAAAAACAAAATCCTGGGTGAAAACATTTTTAGCTCATGAGCTTGAATTTTAAATGTTGTGATGCTCTCCCCCTTTCCAAGACTTTCTCATCAGCAGATATCACATAAAATACAATTACGATAAAAGATAATATGTGCTGCTTTACTTTCCACCTCTTTTCCAATCCAGAATACTCCATTGTGAAACAAAGCCACAGGAATACAGAAATGCTCATTTTGTTAAGAACCAGCCATCAAGATCTTACAGATCAAGGTACTGAATTCTGAAAAATGGTTTTCTTTGCTATGATTTCTTGCTATGTTTTCACCTGCTTAGAAGGATGAAAACCTCACCACTTTCCTTCCCTTTCAGATTTTAATGGATTAATTCAAAAACACAACCTGAAAATGAGCTTTCGAATTTAAACCTGAACCTCTCCAGAAGAAAGAAGGTAGGGCCAGAGGAAGATAGACCTGGGAGAAGAGAGACCTTCCCACTCCCAGTATTCTCCCAAATTCTGTTCACTGGCACTCCTTTTTCATTTTATGCAATTTTAGTTTCTAATTTTTATGGGTACGTAGTAGATGTCTATATTTATAGGGTACATGAGATGTTTTGATACAGGCATGCAATGTGTAATAATCACATCATGGAGAATGGGGTATCCATCCCCTCAAGCATTTATCCTGTGTTATAAATAATCCAGTTATACTCTTTTAGTTATTTTGAAATGTACGATTAAATTATTATTGACTATAGTCACCTTGTTGTGCTACTAAGTCATAGGTCTTATTCACTGTTTCTAACTAATTTTTTTGTATCCATGGCACTCCTTTTTCTGAAAAAACACATCAGTTAGTTACAGATGACGAAATTACGGAAGTGATTAAGACATAATGACCAACAGTCCTTTTCAAATTGGGGCAGAAGTAGAAGAAAGAAGGAGGTGGGAACGCCTCAGGTTTGTTGCTGCTGACTCTACAGTTGCTTTATTGTGTGAGCTCAAGAAAAATGAGAAAGGACCGTTGGGGGAAAATGTGACAAATTGGAAAATAATAAGATCTAATGCATTATGAAGTGCTTGCTCCATGCCAGCAGTCAGCTAAGCACTCCATACTTATTAACTCATTTACTTCTCACAATTCTGTGAGACTGGGAGGATTATTAACCACACTTTACATGAGGAAATGAAGCACAGAGAGGTCTAGCAACCTATAAAAGGCACACAGCTAGCAAGCTTATCTGGCTCCAATGTATGCATTTGGCAGTGTGGCTCTAGAATCTGGTCTTGTTTGTTAACCACTAGCCAGCATTGCCTCCTTATATTTTAGCACGTATTTCACAAGAATATATCGAGCTGCACACCCATAGTAGGACGAAGAGGAAAATTAGCGGGGAGATTCAAGGAAGTTAAAATAGGAAGTGGCTGAGGTGAGAAGCGCTACCAATTTAAGGACTCAGAGGCTGCTGGCAGATTGTCCAGGGCTGCACATTCAGATACTCAGGAAACAACCTGGAGGCAGAGCTTTCAAGATCTTACTTCTTCTGAGCTGAAAACAACATGGTGCATCTCCAGGGAGTCTCCTTTGGGAAATCACCCATCTGCATAGGGTGGCCTGTCCTGCTCCAGGCTCCCTAAGTCACACTCCTCCAGCTCAGGAGCTGGACGATCTCAGAGCTTGCCTGTTCCCACCCTGCCTTCGGCTTTTGCTATTGGACCATTTCTTCCAGAGCAGCACCCGCATCGGAATCTGGGCTGAGCCACTCCGTTTCTCTTTCCACCTTTCTTATTTTTGCTTTCCTGGGCATACATGTCCCTCTCACTTCCTGGAACAACCAACCATCAGCTTTGGAAAGCGCTTTGGTGATGATCCAGTTAGGGGTGGGGGTTATGGAAAAGGGCCATGTGCCCAAACTGGGGAACGGAGAGGACAGGAGATTCTGGGATTGCTCATAAAGGGGTGTCTTTTTTTTAATGTTTAGAGATGATATTCTGGTTCAATTCTTTCATTGGGTAGTCTTTCATTGGAGCAGGAAAATGATTCAAGAGTGAGTCATAGAGCTAGTAAGAGGCAGATGGTAAACTCAGACCCAGATCGGCTGCCCTGGGGCTCACTGCCCCTGTGCCCACCACTCACTGAAGGGCAGTGCCCTCATCCTCCACGGGCTCTTATTCCTCCTGGACCTGTATGGAGACAGTCATCAGGGAGTGTTGCTGTCGAATTCTGTCTTCGACCTTCACTCTTTTAGACCATAATCACCTTTTATCAAGTGAAAGATCAAAAGTTGCTGACCTCACTCTCCGCCAGATGCTTATTTCTAGCTTTATTTTCTGTTCCACCCCCACCTGGACTGCAACTTCCTCCTGCAGTCTTCCTCTCACTGTCCTCTCCATTTTTCTCTGCATTGGATGTTTTGCTTCTACCTCTTGTGAGCTCTCAGGCTGCCCATGGGGATGTGGGCCAGACCTATGTCCACCGCATCTGCTTCTTCACTGCTGGCTTTTCACAGCCAGCCTTTGGAGGTCTCATCCCACACCCCACTTTCCATTGTCCAAGAGGTTAACGGGCGGGCTGTGTGCTAATGCAACGTCCCTGCTGGTGGCCCATGAAGTCCAAGCAGGCTGCATTCTGCATCTAGCCAGCCAGCCCCTCAAAACCCACATGGAATACGTAAGCAGTTTATCTTCATGTTCTCCCCAGACTCTTCCCTTCCAGACCCTTCCCTTCCAGACCCAGAGAGCTCTACCTTCAACTATCCTGCTTCCTTCCCTACGGAGATGTTCAGACATAAAGGAGCCTCCACAGCCACCATTTCATTCAAAAGAAGATGCTAATAACTACCCTTTATTCAATACTCACTGTGTGATAGGAATCTTGATAGGTTCTTTGCATATGTGATCTCAAACTCCATAGGAAACCTGGGCACGGTGGCTCATGCCTGTAATCCCAGCACTTTGGGAGGCTGAGGTGGGCAGATCACGAGGTCAAGAGATCAAGACCACCCTGGCCAACATGGTGAAACCCCGTCTCCACTAAAAATACAAAACTTAGCTGGGTGTGGTGGCGGGCGCCTATAATCCCAGCTACTTGGGAGGCTGAGGCTGAGGCAGAAGAATTGCCTGAACCCAGGAGGCAGAGGTTGCAGTGAGCCGAGATTGTGCCACTGCACTCCAGCCTGATGACAGAGCGAGACTCTGTCTCAAAAAAAAAAAAAAAAAAAAAAAAGGAAACCTGTGAGAAGTGATTATTATCAGCATTTTGCAAATGAGGAAGCTGAGTGGTTTTAAGCAATTTGTCCTTTCCCAGATATAAAATGCTGAAGTTGGGGCTGAAACCCAGGTCGGTTTTGGGCAACACTGGTCAACCTCTTTCCACCACAGCATCCATGTCTTTGGTCTGATATTATATTTCATTCTAATTTCAGGCCTTATCCTGGGAGAGCCTTCTAGTGAATTAATCTGTCATGTTATTTCAATATGGGGATCTGTTTCCTTTACCTCTCAGTGGCATCTGCTCACATGTCTTGCTCTTAGTTGTCCTCTGCCATGTCCTGCTGCCCTTCACACCCAGCAGGGGTCTCCTTTCCTCTGCCAGCTTGGGTCTTCCTTCTTTCGTCCTTAAGTTTGTCTAGAGGAATTCATTAAAACTGACCCAAGACTAGGAACTTCCTTCTCTGCTCTTGCTCTCTCCTCTCTAACCACTGAGTTTTGTTTTCTTCACTGATGGGGTTGTCCCAAGCCTTTTTCTTCCTCTTCAAGCCTGAAATTCAGGCTCTCTCTTTGGGTACTTCAGTGCAAAATCAGCTCCTGGAAGCTGTTGCTCTGGCTCACGTTGAGTGTCATAGTTTGCCTTTTTGCCTGCTGGTTTCCGTTCCATCATCATTGAACAATATTTGCTGGACAATTCTCCTCCCAATTAAATCTCTCCTGTCCCTCCCAGGCAACTGACAACTTAGCTTGAATCTTACTGCTAAGTTCGTGGGACCAGCGGTGCGGGCAACGTTTTTCAGGCAGGAGCAGGGCTGAGACTTTGTCAAAAGTAACCGGGATCGTTAAGAACAGAACATTGACCAGAATCTCAACTTGAGACAGAGTATGGTTTTAATCAGGGTCTAGTAGTTTATCCATTACACCAGAAGCTCTCAAACTTTGCTTCAAAAGTGGAACCAAGACGGTGTTTTACTAAAATAAGATAATAGAGATCTTCTAATTTACAGAGAGGGGAAAGACAATGAGTAGACTTTTATCATTTTGTTTCACTAAATTTTCTAAACTTTTATGGTATCTTCTGTTTATCTGAAAAAAATAACTTACATCAAAATATCAGAATTTACAAATACGTCTTTAAATATTTGATAAACTTACATTTTTTTACTATTTTCCATGTATGAATATGTAATTAAATGATAGTGTCTCTTGGTAAAATTACTACTTCCTGCAATGGAATTTATATCAATATTTAATTACATGATTTTCCCATCAGAATCACAAGACTCAATTTCGTAAGGGGAATGGTGGCTGGGGGAGAGGTACCTAAGCCTTCTGCTTCCTCATTAGATCATTCGAATGCAAGATCAGCCTTGGGCAGTTTGGAGCAGAACACCTTCCCTGGCTGCCAAGGCTATGAAGCTTCCTCTGTATCGTGAGAGAAGCATCTACGCATCTACCTAGGGTGGGAGGAGACACCCAGGAAGAGCCGATGTGGGGAGAGGAACCCAGAGCTGGCTCCCTGGAGACTGTTCAGCTCCTCCTGCACTGTTAACCCTTCTGCTCCAAGTTTTTCTTTACCTTGTGCTTGATGCCTTCCCTCCCTTTTATCCCACTAGGTTTCCCCAGATGAGGATTTCATTCAGCTCCCACTCACTGAAGTGTTGGGCTGTTCTCAAAAGAGAAAGAGGTTGCATGCAGCTGTGATAGGCCAGCACGCTGGGCCCTACAGTTTGAAATCTCCTACTCACTTTCCATGATGCCAACACCTCTGGCATAAAAGTAGAGAGCAAATAACAGTTGCCTGGGCACACAGAGTGTTTTGACGTTTTGTGGGTAGACTTCTTTGGTGAGTTACAAAGATATTGAAAACATTCACAAAATAACCACACATTTTCTTGCAGCCAACAGTGAAAAGGCAAAGGCCTCTGGGCTGGCACCCAGGAATGCTTCCCATTCAGGCCTCTGTTACTAGGTTCTCCCTGTCTTGCAGAAATACTCAACTTGTTTGCAAACCTACTCGATAGCAAATTGTCTCTTCTTCCGGCTATATGAAAAATGAGAAAGGTCACCCACTGATTTCAGTAGTGAAACTTCTGCTCATGGAAGGCCAGGCGTGTGGTGTGGTGGGCAGCATGCAGACAAGCAGGAAGCCATGTGTCATAAAATTACTTGTACTTCATGAAGCCAGAGATGTGTGGTCACTTGCCTCAAGGGGCAATGCACTCTCTGCCCAACTAATTCAGCAAGGTCTTCCTGAAAATCTGAAGCAAGGCCTGTGATGGGTGCTGCCTCTCCTATAGGGCTGAGAAAGCAGCTTAATTTGGTTGAAGGAAGAAGAGAGCAAGTGTCTGAGAGCAGAGCATGGCCAGACCATGCTCTGGTATGCATGAGAATTACCTAGTGTGATGCTCACAGCATCCTGCACCCCATTCTCACTTCACTGATCCAGGTAGGAGCCAAAGTCTTGGGATTTTGCAAACCAAACCCAGCAGGTTGGAATGGGCAGCCAGCACTGAGAATTACTTGCCTGCTGTCCTGATCTCTTGGACATATTGCTCAAAGCCTCACTCAGAAGCATGGTGGCCCTGTTAAAAGCAACGCAAAAGCACCTCTCGTCACTCACTTGGCAGCAGAGACCACGTCCTCAATCCCTCACATTAGACATGTGCCCTCAATACAGTGCAGCCCTTGAGGAAGATGAAGCCTGGATTGTCAGAAAGCTTCAATCCAGCCACTCACTGAGCTGATGCACAGTACGGAACACAAAAGACCTTCAGCTCAGAAACTCGAACAGAAAGCTTACAGTCCCCAGGCAAGTTGCTCAACCTCTCTGGTCTCATCATCCTCACTATAAAATGGGGTGCTGGACACACAAAACAATCTCCTAAATTCCTTCCAGCTTTAACAATATGTGAGTTTATGGTGTTTCATCCAATGCATCTGATCATTTCAATCTGTACTAACCTGTTCTTTCCATCTACAAAATAGAAATGAAACACATCATCTCCAGAAAGACTGATGTTTTAAGTACCAAAAGATTTTAAAGTTCTCTTTGTAGCTACCTTTCATCTCGAATGTATATAAGTTGAAGCAAATCAAGTCTAGCCAAGGCTTACACTGGAGAAAGATAATGTGAGACCCAGCCCTGCTTTGACCTGCCTAAGCATATAGCATGCTCAGAGGAAGGCATATGTAGCCAGGGCACATTTCATTTTTCTCTCTGAGCCTTGAGGATGGTATATGAATACTGATTCCTGAAAGAACCTGCTAAGCTCTTCCTGATGTAATTCTCCCGAGAAATTACTGAAGAATATAAACTTCCTATGGCAGATTTCAAGGCTGGGGTTTCCAGGTATGTTTTATTTACGTGCAAATCTGACCATCCCTGCCATCTGTTACCAGGCAGGGAAGGATCATGATGAAGTGGTACCAAAGGCCCTAGGAATTTAATATTTGCAAAAGTGAAACTGTTAGTTTTCTTTCCTGTGTATGGACAAGGATTTCGTTTCTAATTTCTTTTGTAGAAAGAGTAATTAGCTTTATTACTAACATTACCTCTGTTACTACCTTTTTGCAAATTATTAACAGCCAGCTCATCACTTAACAATATTTCGAGTACTTGGACTTTTCGTCCCTAAAGTGCTCATGACCTCATGACTGATATAGATAGATGGATAGATATTCACAGGGATGTACATACATGTGTGTATATATACGGTTTTAAATGTGAACACGCAAACACCATCATCAACATCAACAGCAGCCATTCATTTTATTGAGCACCTGTCACAATCTCTGCCCTCATGAAGCTTGCAATTTAATGAGAGAGAGAAAATATGGAATATCCATCAAAAGAGGTGAATAGCCTTGTATAGCATAAACTGACAGTTCTCAAAGCGTGGTTCAGAGACATCTGGGGGACGCTGAGACTCTCCCAGGGAGTCCAACAGGGAAAAAATATTTTTATAATAATACTTAATAATATACAGTTACATTATTTGCCTTTAATTTGCATTTCTCATGAGTGTGCAGTGGACTTTTCTAGAGGTGACATGATCTGTGATATTGCATTGAATGCAGAAGCAGACCAGGAGTCCAGCTTTCTCTTACTAAGCCATAATTATTAGGCTATTTTCATTTGCAAAAAATAGAAAAAGAATGCCACTCTTCTCATTCATATTTTGGTTTTGAAATATTTTTTCATTTCAAAGATGTTAACAATGTTACTATTCAATGAGCTTACTTTTTAATGAATTAAATTAATAAAAGTATCGGCCATCACTCTATTAAATTACAAGTTCTTGAAAGATCTTCTCCTTCTTTACCTTTGTGTCCTAAAAACTGGTCAATAAATGAATAAATGCTGAATGCCAAAATAACGATTTAGACATAAACTGTATTAGAGTCCAGAGGAAACACCCATCCTGAGGAAATTTGATGAAGAAAGTGAGATTTCAGGTAGAGCTTAAAGACAGGGGAGGGCTTCCACCAGGAAAATAAAACTAGAATGGACCCTTCCAATGGGGAAATAACATGATTAAAGCCACAGAATCAGGAATTTTTTAAGTGTACTAAAAAACCCATGGAAAGATTAATGCTAAAACTGGCATTAGTAAGATTCTCAGGAGGAGGTGCAAAAGAGCAGATCAAGAAATGTGGACATTTTGACAAAGTTTTCTTTGTAGACTTAATTTGAAGAAATGATCATATGATCATATAAAGCCTGTTGGTTCCCGATGACAAGGAAACAAGTATTAACATTCTGTAGCTTACTTCCTACTGTGAACACGTGGCACTGAAGGTAAAATTGAAGCCAGAATTCAGTAAGGAGGGGTAGTAAACGAAGGTCACTTCCTACACAAATCAAGCCAACCCTGCTCTTGTTAAAAGACTAAACATTTAGCTAGCAAATACATAACACACTTTCCTGAAAATAACAAGTTTCAGTGTTGAGATGTTTATAGTTTTTCTAAAATTGCATTTTATTTTTTAAAAACTTGATTAAAACAAGGTCACTAGACATCATAAAAATGATACCTAATTTTTTTTTAATCTGTCCTCATAAAATAATTATTTGAAACAAAGGCATTAGGCATTTCAAAGCAATTTTTCTACTAAGGGAACACCTCTTCTTTATAAGCAAGAATAATATTTTCCTCTGAGATACCTGACAATTTCCAACCCCACACAAAGTTTCACGGAAGTCTTCATTTTGAAGATTCAAAATATTTAAAACTGTATAAATAATTCTATAGAACAGTCAAGTTTGATTAAAATGTTATTTCTTTCAACATGTTTCTAATACATTACTAGTTGGCCAAAAACAAAAAACAAAGCAAAAAACAGAAACTAGAAAAGGCTAACAAACTCCGTGAAGTAGATCTGGAAGTTAAAGAGGCAGAGTCACGATCTCAATTTGAGAAAGGAGGAGGTAGCATGAACATATCGCTCCTAGGGGCAGTCATTATCCAAGCAACTCATCTCGCTCGCCTGTCTAGTATGCTCTATTTGTTTTATGTTTGTGTGGATAAAGTAACAACAACAATAAATGAGGATGGGTTGTTTGGGTGAAATATGAAGCCTTATGGAAATAAATGCATATTTGCTACCAGTAGTTGAATAATAGAGGTGTGAAATTGTGAATTTTCTTTAGCATATTTTATACATAGAAAATAGTCATTACATAGTTAACAATTAAGGAAAATATTCCCTGCACAGCCTCATACATTATAGACATTTTCTAATAAACAATTCATCAAAACACTATTTTGTTAGAGGCCCTGAATCCATAAAGGAAAATAAGCTTATAAAGTCATTTATCCCATAATCCCCTCAATGTAATAGAATCTTTTTTCTAAGTTTTCCTGGAGTGCTTCTTTTTAAATTTTACTTAAGTAACCATACATATTTTATAAGCAATCATATGCCATTTTCCAAACCAGAAGACTTTGAAACTTTTTCCTAGATTAAAACAACAACTCTGCCTCTCTGCACTGGCATCCATCTGTGTTGGTTTGTGTACACACACACTCACACCATGACACATGGGCAGCAGAGGTAGGCTGGAAAGATCCATGGATGGAGAATCAGAAATCTTAGGAGCCTGTGATAATTCTGTTTACCTAATTGTGAGACATGAGCAAAGTCACTTAAATTTTCCTGAATCCCAATTTTCTTTTTCATAAATTGGTTATAATAATAACATTTGTGCCTGCCTCAACAGATCAGAGTGATACTCCAAAAAGGTGACTTGTAGGAAAATACTTTGTATGAAGACATGGTTTTCACAAATATTTCAGTACATTTTTTATGCTGTGAATGCTCGGTTTCAATAACAGCTATCTTTGCTAAGCAAAAGTTGAGTTATGAAACTAAAAGCACAACTTTCCATATGATGTGGGGTTTCCTGTTCTGTGTTTTATTGGGCCTTGTCCCAGATGGGCAACTATTTATTACCATATGACCAACCCAAGCTTTGATTACAGTTATTAGGGCATGAAAATATTGGCAGAGCCAAGATCCCTGTTGTGAAAGATAAGGACTATGAAAATCTAAAAAGTTTTGGGTATGATCCTTCACTCGTGGGTTCTAATAGCTAAGGAGGCCAAGGGTAATTTCAAAAAAAATGAATAGAGCTAAAAATAGAAGGTTAAATATTACCTGATTGATGAATGTACCAACTAGATTTCCCTGCTGGTATTAAGAGGTCATGCTGAGGCCTGGACTTTGTTTGATGCAATTGCAGGGCTGACCCAAGGCAAGAGAGAAGGAAAGCAGGTTCTTCTACCTGGGGTACCACCCCTTTGTGCTGCTGGGCTCAATTTCAGGTGCCTGCCTGCCCCACTGCCCTGGTCCAATACCTGAGTGTGTGATGCCCAAGGCCTGAGATGGAACCTACCTCTAGAACCTTGCCCCTCTCAATGTTTCAGACATCCCTTCACTCTCAAAGGGTTTCTCATGTCTGTGAAATTGCTGCTTCTGGAGGCAGGTTTCCTGTGCCTCCTACAGGTGACAGTCAGTTGATCAACGGAATCCAAGGGTCTCACTCTGAAATGACCACCGGGGCCAGGCAGAAAAAGTAAATGGTAAAATGGACCAGGTGGGGTCTGTCACCTGGGCAAGTGCCTGACCCACTGCATGGGAACAATGACCTCTGAGTTTCAGCTAGTGGTGATCCCAGTGTGGCCAGAAATTTTCATGAACAACTGGAAATCTGGATTTTTATTTAAGATCTTGAATTTATATGGGCTGGCAACTAAATCAAAGTTACGTTCTTAGTTTTTAAATATGAGTTTGTTTTAAACTAGAAGTAGACAAAATAAAACATATCAACAGGCCAAATTCAGCCAACAGGCAGCCATCTTTTCACTTCTTATTTAAAAGGTGCAAAACGGAGAAATGCTAAAGGACAGAGTCCTTCTGGTCCCAACAGTTAACATATGTGCCTTATAGGCACAGCCTGTTGATGCCCCATTTTTCTTTGTTGTAAATCAAAAGGATCCGAGAATCCAAGGTTCTCACGCTGAAATGACTACACGCTGCCTGGCCCCTGCAGTCATGTCAGTGGGAGAACCTTGGATTCAATCCATCCATTGACTGTTACCTGTAGGAGGCATAGGAAACCTGCACCCAGAAGCAGCAATTTCACAGACATGAGAAACCCTTTGAGAGTGAAGGGAAGTTTGGATCTAGTTCAGACTAGATTGGAGGAAAAGGTGATGCACAGCCCCTGTGCAGAGGAGGAAAAATTGCTCCAATTGCTGAGTCCTAGAAACTCCCTCTCATCTGGTCTACTGACAAATGCAGCTAACCCTATTCTGAAACTTCCTTTTGCACTGCAGTGACAGCAGACACCTATTGTTGCCCCATGGACGTTTCCAGTCCCTCCCCAGGCATTCTGACAGTCTAGAGTCTCCGGTGAAGGGAGAAGAATGTACACCAGAGGGCAGGAAGTCGACACACAAGCCCAATGCCCAGATGAGGAAGTCATTTGCCCAGATAGGTCATTTGGCAAGTTGTTCACAAAAGATTGAAATACAGTTCATTTCCACTTACTCCAAAAGATTGTCGCTAATTTAGAGAATCCGATTTACACTAGGAGGGACTTGGAGATCATCTTATTTTGCCTCCCCATTTTTGAGATGGGAAGATGAGTGCTAGAGAGCCTTCTAAACCCGACGCTATCAACACCACCTGCATTGCTTACTGTCCAGGACCAAGGCATCGGGAAAATGTTTTCCTACCACCCAGTCTCCTCCATGCAAGTGCAGTTTGCTATACATGGCAGACCAGGCACTACTCACAAACGGGGAAGGTTGAGTGATATTATCAGTAGTCTATGTATTACTCTATTGCTGACTATGATATGAACACCCAATAATTGTCTCCATTTCAACCAGGAAACTGGTTGGGTGTGACAAATGTGCCCTTCTTACTCAAGAGGTCTCTGGAAAGCTATGCTCTGCCATTCGTGACTTTTGAAAACCAAAAAATGACTCAGTTGGATTTGATTTAATTACCTTACATAAACCACCTTTGAAACCAGCAAGCCTGTGAATGGCAAATGGTAACTCCAGCTGTCTGGAAGGAGGCAGGAACAGGCTTTCCTTAAAGAGAGCCAGTCTATCTGCAGCCATGGAGAAAGCAAGGTCTAAAGTTCAGAGGCTAGTGCATGAGACCTGCCTGGCAGTGCTGCTGTGGCTGGGGAAGGAGCCACTCTTCTTATGTAATGGGAAGCGGGCTTACAACACAGGGCACCAGGAGTGGCTCCCAGTGAAAGCGACCTGCACTCTTCAGTGGCTGTCTGCCATGGGTACTGGTTTCACAGTCAGGTCCTGCTGGGTTGGCCTCATGTTTCATGTGGAGAGCTTTAGAGATCTTTGATTATTATTCCAGAGAAAGAGATTATTAATCGGGTCATCACCGGTCCTCCCATTTAATCAATGGAGAAACTGGAGTGAGCATTTGCCGATTCTAGCTCCATTCTAAGGTGAGTGACTTTGAAGCACCCTGCCTAGGATGCTGTGGCCCAGCCCCCTAGCCACAGCCAGGGTCCCCTAAAATGTGGCGAGTGGTGAAACGTAACAAGTGAGGGAGACACTCCAGATCTGGAAGGAATTCACCTTTTGGTTTAGGTGGATTAATTTTGTGTGTGTATGTGCAGGGAAAAGGAAAAAGAATTGGGGTGGTCTCTATTTCAGAAATGTAAATTTTTTACCTTAAATTGTGTCAACTCAGAATATTTTTGCATTTTTAAAAATTATCATGGGACTATATTCTGCATTATGAACAATTTCCAAGTGTGACTTCAACTGGAAACTTTATTAGCTCATTCAGGCATGACTTGTGTCACTTAGCAAACTGCTGCTTCAGTGTAGGAAATAAAAGTACTTTCAGGGGTGCCCTGCGTCTAACACGCACAGGAGCTCTTAATTCTGCCCACAAGGAACCAGCCTATTACCTATGATCACATGCTTTAAAGAAAGGTAGCAATTATTCAGATCAAGTTTTACAGTGAGGGAAAAAAAATGTGACTTGCCCTGTAGAATAAAATTCTTCACATTTGTATAATAGATGTTTAAAAAGCACTTTCACACAGCACAAACGTAACACCAGGCATAATATTATTTTTTAAAAAAGCATTTACTTAACATTAACTAAAGTAAAGTGTTTGCTTAACCTAAAAAAGCATTTTCATATAACTAACGTAATCCTCACAACCACCCTTGTTTTATAGATGAAGCGCCCGAGGCTCTGGGGTGTTAAATAACTTGCCCATAGCTTCTCAAATGCTCATGTCAGAGCCTGAACAGTCCTCAACTCCAGTGTTCCTTTCTCCTCACCTCTGCTTCCCCAAATAAAGAAGGAAACCAGGTTTTTTCCAACTAGTACTCATCTCTAATTATGAGACAAAATGTCTTCATCCCCCTTTCCCCAACAAGATCTTCCCCTGCTCTGAATTTTTGGTGAAGTCATCATCCCATGGTGATAAATCTTTCTTCACTACTCTATCCCCAGCCAAGTACACTGCCTGTCTCCTATTGCAGTGAACATTTGCGAAAGGAAGGAAAGGAGAGAGGAAAGAAAAAAGGGGGGGCAAGGAGGGAGGGAAGATGCTTAGAAAATTTGTCTTTTATCATTACCCCAGCAACTAAACAACCCTAAGTGTTTTTAAGCACTTAATACGCGCTCTGTATTCTGCTAGGATATAAGAGAGGTATCCGTCGGGGATCCCACCCTAAGGAAAATGATAATATAGCAAAAAGAGAACAAAAAATGGATCAAGTAGAGAAGAAAAGAGTGTGAATCAGACCATTCAATGGGGAGTTAGAGCCGCAGGGGAGAGGAGAACAGGGAGATGGGAAGGTTCTGCAGGGGAGGGGCTCTGGGGCAGCATAAGGCTGCCTGGGGTCCTGCTTAGGGCACAGAAGAAAGTTCAGGAGCGCAGGCTGACACAGGATAAACTTGATTTCTCGTGTTTTACGTGCTCTACGTGAGAAAGGCCGAGAATGCCAGAAGGTGACACTGGCTACTCTGTGAGCGTGAAGTGACTCTGTGAGTCATTGCCAGAATGTCAAAGGGATTTCTTAGTCAGGAAACAGTCTCTGCTTTGGTGTTTATGATCAACAACTTAGACAAACACAAGTCTAAAGAGCAAACAGGCCTGCACAAAGTCCCGGCCCCTCGGACCAGGCCGTGTCCCATTTACTGTAAATGCCCTTGGCCACACCCAGCCTCTCGCCAGTGCAGTGAAGCCTGAGACTCCTGGACCTAGGCCCCTGCTCTTTGCCCAGCATTTCACTCAAGGGGAATTGACCAACATTGATCTAAAGCACAACTCACACATGATGATATGTTCAAACAATAATAATAACTTGTGGAATGGATTTGTCATTTCCGGGTAAAATATACAAAAAGCTCCATCCACGACACACTACGTAATTCCCATCTGGCAGAATATGACAGACACAGCTTGAAATTTAAAATTACATTCTGCATTGGAGGAAAGGTAGTTTTCATGATTTAGATAGAAACAGTTTTAAAAGATAATGTTTATCTCTTGCTGGACAAACTTGTGGCCTTGAGTAAATGATTTAGTATTTTTGACCTCAATTTTCTCATGAGTGTAATGCTTAAGCAGTGGGAGGAATCATCTCTACATTTCCCTTACAGGTCTGAGATTCAGTGAGTCTAATCTCTGTATATCCCTGAAGTAGCAAACCACACTAAAAGGCATGTAATCTACTTGCAAAGAGCATTCGGGTCCCTGAATATTTGGAATGACCAGTAAAGCAACATCAGCCTGCTTCTCAGAACTCTCAAATGGTAGACCATTATCTCGTTCCTTGTAACTGAGATAAAGCAAAAGACCTGGAGATGTGGCAATACTCTGGGAAGGTTATTTTAGTAGTGTTTGTTTACCTAAAGTAATATCAAGTCATTTTTGCCCTAAAAAAAAAAGTCATCAAATAATTCTGCAACCAAACGTTCAAAGTATTGGCAAAGAAAGAGACAGACAGAGACAGAGACCCAGTCATTAAACTAGAAGACAGATTGTAAGTCCACTTATTACTCAGATGACCTTTGATTCTCAATCTTCACGACCTCAAAAGCCTTCCTCTCTTAAAAGCGGGGAGGAGGAAAGAAGAATGCCTTCCATGTCTAGCTCACGGGTTTGCCTGAGGGAGACAGGAGATAGTTGGTGTAAAAAGTGCTTCATAAAACTTAACGTGTTCTACAAATGAAAGGGATCATATTTTTTATTGCAAACCATTGTTCTTGTGATTGGAGGAAGCTGGATCTTTAAGCCCAGTAATAGCTTAAACATGTGTTATAAACTTAAGCCTAAAAGTTAATGCCTTTAGCAAAGGAAACATTAATTTTATTGTTACCATTAGGGAGAGGACAAAGAGAATTCAGTGTTATTCTGAAGGAAACTCACCAGTGGGAGCTCCACCCTATAAAGATTATTAAACTTGTGACAACACAGGTAACCAGACAACTAGAGCACCTCCTACTTTGAAGCAATACTGGTGATGATGGCATAACTCACCCTTTCCTTAGTATCAGGTGCAACTGGCACCAAGAATAACACCCATGCCCAGGTGACAACTGCACGAACATGGGTCTGCATCTCACCTCCTCATCAAGAGCAAGCCCAGGATGAAGACCTGGAAAGCCAGGTGAAATCTCTACCTAAGGGTCTCGGTCGGCCAAGGAGAGCTACGGAAGAACTAAACTCAACAGCTATTTGCTACCCCAGGCCAGACAGGAACTTCTCCACACAGAAAGGAATACCTCTCTCATCTGAGTTGGAATACTCATGGCAAGTAGCCTGAAGAGTCATCAGTCAAAAACAAGGGTTGGCCTGGGTTACTCTTGACTTTCTGCATGTCTTGCAGGGCAGAACTTTTCCTGAAAATCTTGATGTTCAGATGTTTACAATTACAGGCAATGAGGCTCAAAGAGCCAGCCTCATGGATCACTTGTGTTTTATTTTTGGTTTTGTTTTCATTAGATGCAACACTGAGCTGAGCCATGAGGCTTCCAGGGAGTTGCACAACCTCAGCTTTTAGAGATTGTGTTTCATGGTCACGGAAAAAAAAGTAATTGGATTTAATAGGTTTTCACAATCATATTATCTACTTAACCTTTCAAGATCATTGCTCACTTAATTGTTAAGTCCCAAGAAAAGATCATAGGGTAGGGGTTATGCTAGGCAGTCATTACAATTTGAGAGAAAGGCAGATTCTTCACGATTGATGTAAAATCTATATGCAATATCAAACATTTTAAGTGTTCTGATTTACCCCTTATATTTGAAAGAACTGGGCTCCTTTGATATTTGCTCTCATTACAGAATGAAAACTTGCATGTTATATATGATGCTTATATATTTGCACATAAATCTATATTTACATGCGATATTGATATATCTGCTTCTGCATCAATTATATAGGTCTAAAATGACAAAATACAAGCCTCAAGCTGTGGGTTACAGGCTTTCTGTCTGTTACTCTGTTGTATACCTTTGCACTCTCATCTCTTGTAGGAGAGGAGCTACAGCTAGGGATTTTAAGGTCATTAGAACATTGTGCCCCCCGCCAGGGTAGCTAGCACAGAGAGCACACAGTATATATAGGATAAGGGTGTTTCAGTCCTGTAGGGAGTAAATTCTTTGCTTAGCTCTTAGAATACCACAACAGGTCAATCAGGTTGTAAGAAGCTTTAATTAGCTGTTCTACAAATTAGAGCATTCTTCAAGCTCAAAAAGATGTTTTCCATCTTGACACCATTTAAAGGAAAATCTTGAACGAAAGGCTCACTCTCAATCTGGTTCATATTCTCTCATTTACTTCTATGGGATTAAAGCAAAACAAAAGCACTTTTTAAACTCTCTATACGGAGTGTACTATAATTGGATTCCTTGTTCCTGTTCCAAGCCAAGCCATTGGCTCTGCATTGCTTCTGCCAAGTTTTTCTCCGTGCTGCAATGTCCTTGTTTGTGTTCTCTCCCAGTGTTCCAGGTTCTACTGTCAATCCAGGCTCAAGCTGTCCCACCTCCTCCCACAGAGGTCTTGTTTTGTTTTGAGAAAGGCTCAACAGAAGGAGGAAGTCCAGAGTATCCACGAAGCAACTGAAATACCACACCAGGAAGACTAAGGCCACACGGTGGGTGACAGCTGAAGATGAGGCTGGCTGAGGGAGGACAATCCCACCAAAGTGTAGCAGATACCAGCGGCCTCCCTAGGCTCCCAACAGTCCTAAGACCCAGGGTTGAAGACGACTTTTCACATCTAGGCCTGACAGCTTTCCCTAATAGATCTGCGCAGAGCCAACAAACAAATTGAGTCTTAGGCCTTAGGTTTCCCTGCAATGACTTTCTGCAGTAGGTGGAGGAAGAGAAGAAAAAAACCTATCTCCATAGAAAACCACCTTGTAAGTTTTTCTATAAATTTCAGTAGAACAAAGGAAAAGTATATGTTCCTGATTAACCATTTCTTTCAGAGGGATGTGGAAGGGTAGAAAGCAGTATTATAATAAAATCAAAACCTTATTCATTTTGTAAATGTTACAAATCCATTTGACATTAGGTAATTCTTTAATGAGGTGGTCAAAACCAAAACAAGTTGGTTAAATTACTGTTCTAATTTTCAAAAGAATGCTTTCAGTGAAAGAGTTCTTTATGAACACATCATAAGGTTGGTGTTTTGTTACTTGGTTGATACAACTGAAAGAGCACACCAGAAGATTCTGTACATCCACATCAGCGGTCACTGCAATGGCCCAGGATGCCCACAGCGTGTTCCAATCATCACCTCCTCCCTACCCGACTCCATTCTCTCCACTCTGGCCTATGGCCAATACTGGCATAGTTCACTTTCTTTGTCTATTTTCCAAAAGCAACTGACTCTTCTCAGTGTGCTTCCCGGAGCATCTTTCCAACTATCACTCCTGAGCTTCTCATCAGCGGCCCAGGAACAGAGTCACAACCAAGAGATCTCATTAGGACTATATGCTCTAGGAGATACCCCAGGCTGAGCTTGGCAGACATACGCTATAATAGCCCGGAGCTTCAGATGCTTCTAGAACCACTCTCGCCTCCTGAGGCCCCCAAAAGAGGGGAACACATTCCATTTCTGTATCCACCGCCCTCATCCACATTCACATGAAACGTTTTGGAACAATTTAAGTTCTACTCCCCCAGAGCACTTAAGCAAAATGAAAATTGACTTTAATAACATGGGCATTCATTAAAAAAAAAAATCTATTGAGAACCTACTCTGAAAAGCACTGTGCTGGGTGCTAAGGTACAGAAATGAAAAGACAAGCAGATCAAGGTGGCGGATGTTAACAGTAGTCACTAAGGTCATGCTATTCTCTTTGTTCTGACTCTGACCATTACTAAACTCTTAGTTTTATATGGGCTTTAAAACACTGAGACATCCTGAACTCACTTTATCTTCATGGCAATCTTGTTGGAAAAGGATTGTTCATTGGTAGATGAAGAAACTGAGGCTTAAGAGGTGCTGAGTGATTTAACCCCAGGTCACGTAGCTAGTAAGTGGTAAGATCAGGAATCAACGCTTAAAATTTTTTACTATAAATCCACAGCTTGCTGCATTCATCATCCACCCTCTTTAGGGTCAAGGTGAGAAGTATTTTTCCAAGCAATGTTCTGGTAGTAACACAGCAACAAACACCTACCATATGCAAAACCCGTCCTGGCCTCTGGGAAGAAGATGTAGCAATACAAAGATGAATGCAATATTGTTCCTGCTCAAAGGAGTTAAGTGAAGGTAAGGAAAGTCACTGGCTGTGAACAACTTGCAATCCAAGTTGTTCTGTGAACTTCTTGCAATCCAAGAAGCTAATGAACTGGGGGAAAGACAAAGTATTGTGTGGAGGTTAGGAGATGCATCTTTATAGCTCATCCCAATACTCTCAGGCCAAGAAACAGAAAACAAATATATGGTTTTCCATGCAGACTTTTCTATAGTAGAGAAAGTGTGCAGTCCCACCGACACAAATAATCTTACTTCTAAGTAATTACTTTTAAGAATTAACTCCTAAATTAATACGTTGAAAGGGTATTTTAACAACAATAAAAAAAGTCCTTTAAATTTGACAACTGTGTATGAGTCCTCAAGAACCTAAAAACTTCCAGAGAACTGATAAAGTGAAGTTTTTTTTATCTATAAAGCTAAAAACTGGACACTGGACCATCATGATCATCTGTGAAATTCTACATAAAATCATCACCTCATCTCACTTTGGACATCTATTTAGCTTTGAAACTTCACAGAGGAAAGCAGGACAAACTGAGGTTGCTGCCATTTCTTCTGCAGGATCAGGAAGAATTCAATAAGCGTTGGCATTGGCCATCCTGGATAGCTGAGAAAGTTCTGCTCACAGCCAGTGGCAGCAACTGCAGCAAGAAAAGAGCTCTGGACCAAGTTAAATGCTCCTTAACACAGGAATACCAGGATAGCTGTTGTGCCAGGAGGAGGGTCAAAATGCACTTGCCTCATATGGGATTAGATTGTGCTGCCTCTGCAGACAACCAATGCTTTCTTTACGCAGGAATATTTTCCCTGCGAAAACTCAGCCGTGCTGTTCTGTTTCCTGCTTGCAAGGCCAAACAGGAAATGAGGCACCCCACCAACCCAGCACCCACCCTGACCCCTCCAGGCTGTGAAACCCAGATGAAGCCTCCATTAGTGTCTGACACATGCTGAAGGCAATGAAGTGGCAAGGTACTTGAAGACAGGTACTGTACTTCCTACAGAGGAGGAAGCTAGAGTCTAGATTCTGGGAGGCTTGAGAAGGGGAACAGCGGGAGGAGAAAGAAGACTGAGGAAAGCAGGTGGAAGAGAGGAGAAGATACGACAACCACTTTTGGAAAGCTTCTTACTCTTGTGTAGTGGAGGGATCAGGAAGTTTCTGATCCTGTTCCACTGCCCTGCTCTGCAAGGTGTGCTAAATCTTTGAGTAAAGAACTGTGCTTACCTGTTTGTCTGTTCAGAGATCTGAAAAAGGAGTCAACTTTCCCTATGGATTATCAGGAGTATCATCACTGGCTAGCAGTCTTTATTTTTAAGCCACCTAGAATTCATTTAAGGCATTTATTTTATCCTTAAAGTAATCATAGTTACTTTCTGTTGCTTGCAACCAAAGGATTCTAGCCAGTCTCTCCCTAATTTTTCCAACATTACACTTCTAATCTCACCTAGATCAGCATCTACATTCTTCTTCCCCTCTTGTTACAGTGAAAGAAGCATCCCTTCTCCTATCAAAAGTCAATTCCTTGGTGGACTGTAGCCCCTATCTACTTCTACACTTTCAGGAACCCCGTTCCTTGGGTTACCTTCTCTTTTCTGAGTATCAGTCTCTCCCTGCCTCCTGGATCACCCACAACCTTGCTCCTACATTCCCCATAATCACCACTTCTTCTCTCTACTTCATTTCATAGCCACTTTTCTGTAGAGAGATGTCTAGACATGCTGCTTCCACTTCCTTACTTCCCACGTGTCTCTTCAACTCACTCTTGTCTGGCTTTTACCCATAACATGCCACTGACACCGAAACCGCTCTCACCGGGTTACCCGTGGCCTCCACATCGCCAAGTCCACTGGATATTTTCCTGTTCTTGTCTGACGAGGCTTTTTGGGGGTACTGACTTAGTTGGCCACCTGCTTTTTCTTGAGGGCTGTTCTTGACTCATGACCAGGCTGGTCTTGCTGAGAACAGCAACCATGGGAACTGTGAGAGCTGGGGAGCCAGAAGACCCAAGGAAGGGAGGATGGAAGCTTATCCCATTCTTAGAGAGCAGAATGTGTGGTCTTCTTGAATAATTCAGATTGTTGCACTCCCCTAAGTAAAATCTTTCATTGATATCCCACTATTTGGAGTAAAATCCATACCCTTTAAAATGCCCTCAAGGAAAACCCCAGGGAAGCTGTCCCTATCTACATCTCCAACTCATCAAAAGTATTCTCTTGACTTAACCAGTATCCCACATGTTCATTTTAAAACAGGAAGAGCTGCTTAAGAGTTGTTTTTTTCTGGGTTTTTTTTTTAATTGAGCTATATAAAGTCATTGTAGTACTTAAAATAGGGAGTAAGAGACAGAAATCTTATCAGCAATTGAATCAAACAAATATTTATTCACAACTGTCTATCACTACCAAAAAGACTTGGGAAAGTGCAGGCCCATCCATCCTGGGAGTTTGCTGGTCTTTCAAGCGAACAAAACCATAACCACCTTCTTGTTATTCACTGCTTTTTTTTGGTATTGTGTCACTGTCCACAATCACCACAACCAAAGATAACACAGAAAGCCTGTCCTGACTTACAATATATTGGGTAGACAAGACCTCATAGAGTCTAATGTTTTACCCATGTAAATCAAGACGAAGTTTAAGCCAGCGTGTGAACTTGTTAGCTGCCTAAGAAATGCGGTGAAGTAATTGACTGAAACTAAAAGCAACAGTTAGCATTAATGCCAGACCTCTGTCCCCTTTTCCTCATCCCATGAGTTTTTGAGATGTGACTGCATTCCTGAAAGTATATACCTCTGGTTTATTTCACATTTTTTGCCTTGTACCATTCCTCCCAGGGATAAATCAACATCCATGATCAGATTCATACAGGAATTACCCCACCACCTCAGTTTGCATTGTTTTCATGTACAGCACACACTATGTCCTTTTGCAAAGTTTGTAAGCAGAACTGCAAACTGCCTTGTTTGGTTCTGTCTCTTGGTAGAGAAACTCACACACTCATTAGATCGAGAAAAGAGTGGCTTTCTTTATGTCATGGAGCTAGAAAAAAAGCAAAAAGAAAAGAGCGGCTTTCTATGAGGTAAGTAGGTGGACCAAGGGTGGTGGTTTTCAAAGAGCAACAGAATTAAAATATCTTAGCTTTCTAATCTCCTGCTTTTGCCTCCTGTTTGCAATGGTCTGTGTTGGGGACCAAGATGGATGACGTTTTTCTGGACAGGCATCGCTTGACAAAGTTAACTCAGCCAAATATTCATCTGGATCTTATCAACTTGATGTGGTTAGGAAAATAAAAGTGATTTCAAGAACAAAGTACAAAGTCACACAATAACTCCCTTTTTAAATAAAAATAGATTTTTTAAAACTAAATGACATTTTTTCAGCCTCTCTTTTTCCTCTTGAGTTAATTTGCTTTGTTATTTTATCTCCTTCCAACATCTTCTTCCCCAACATCTGGGTGTAACTGAATTGAAAGATTCTTTCCTGTTTCCTTTTTCTGAAGAAGGTGCACGTAGATGTGACTGGTCTAGCACAGTCTGAAACACACACAGAGCTTGCTAGATCATTGGCTTTGTTACATTATTACAATTTACCTTCAAGTAACTTGAGCTTCAGCTTCAGTGATTGGGTGAGTCAGAGGAGGTCGGAAAGAAATTCAGCGGTATTCACTAGAGTCAGCCAAAAAAATGAATCAGTAGGAATTTGCTGAAAACCCCAGGAGTTCAGCAATCATTTTAGCACTATAAGATTTACAGAAGAATAACAGCTGGCCCCTTTTTCAGAAACATGATAAATGGCAAATTTTCTTTGCCTCCTTCACCGCGTCAGTTACTAGTTACCTGTTCTTAGGAGAATTTACCACTATTGAGCCTTAAGATAGGCAGAGCTTTAAAATCAGCACATGTCCCTATATAAATGTAAGGATTTGGCTTCCTAGGCCTGCTATTCAATTCCCAGCACACCACAGGCAGCATTTTCATAATAATTTCCCAATGTCTCCCTATTCTCTTATGCTTTCTATTATATGAATATTGATCTCTCTTGCCAACTTGGGGGATGGTAGGAGGTGGAAGTGCAAAGATTCCCTCTGATTGCTGGGATAACTGTAGTCATTACCAACTAGACTTCAACATGGCACCTGACACATACCAAAGAGCAACTGTTTGTTTTCAAATTTGAAACTGAGAGAGAGCAATGAACAGTATGACAGCCTCAAAAGCTGGATGCAAGGGAATGATGGGGAAATGCAGTGTTTAAGAAAAATGCACCAATTGAGAATGTGAGATTGGCTTGGAGGGCGGGAGGCTGGAGTCAGGCAGCTTAGCCAAGAAGGGACTGAAAATGACCTATCCCTGAGATGATGAGAACCCAAATTAGAAAGTGGAAGGAAGTAATAGAGGCTTGGGGGAAAAAATCAGTAGAATTTAATGATTATCAGGCACAATGAAAAAGGCTATGGAGCAACCAAGGGTAAATGCAAAAGAAGCATTAGAGATGACTTCAAAGCTTGGAGTGGGAATGACCGTGAGACAAGGGCACCATGGCAAAAACAAGGAAGTAGGAAAAGGAACTGGTTTTGTGGGGGAGATGATGAGCTCAATTAGACACTGTTGGTTGAGTTTGAGGTGATGGGAAGACTTTCAAGTGAAAATGACCAGTGGGCAGTCAGAGATATGGGAATAAACCCTGAGCAAAGGACAGGACATGAGCTGTAAGTCTGCGAGTCATCAGCCCTCGTGTTTGCAGCCATGAGAACAGAGCTGACCTCTAAACATGGTGGTGCCCAGCAAGAAGCATGAAGAACCATGGACTGAACCTTGGGTAAGAGGGGCATGAGGAAGGAATCAAGAGACATATGGAAAGCTTCAGAAGACTTGGAAGTTTAGCAGGAAACCAGGAACAGCGTAAGGGCAGTAACATGAAAGGATGAATAATTTCCAAGAAGAAGGGGGTGGAAAACACAATGAGAGCTGCAGAAGTGAGAATGAGATTGAAAATAAAAAGACCTTGGGAGTTACAATGGCAACTGGTGGCTTCTAGGGGTCAATTTGGGTAAAGAATTGGGGATGAAAATTAGATTTCAAGGAGTTAAAGAGGAATTGAGGAAGAGAGGGAACAGTGACAGAGAATATGGACCACATATTCAAAAAATGTATTAGTGAATTAGAAATAGAGTCATGGCTAGAAAGGACAAAAGTTTACACTTAATATTTGTGGGGAATTTTTTTAGAAAATATTTTATATATTTTATTTGTTAAAAGAGATATTTAATTCCTACATCTTCTCTGACGTGGCAAGTAGATGTTCACGTGGACTTTTATGATCCTCGAAGTGGAGCATAATACTCTCTCCCCCTTACACACATACACACACACACACACACACCCCAAGTATATGCATTATAAAAGTTCACAAACTCCTTCCCATGTCACAAGGACTGAACTTCCCAGTATTTTGCCTCCAAGAGAAAATCAGACTGGAACTCGCCTCAAATGGGCAATGTCAACCTCTAATGACATCAAAGCTGGGTAGCACCAAATGCCCACGGCTGCACGCCCTTCACAAGAATGCTCTTATTTGGGCATTTCATCTTGGCCTTTTGCTGTGGTGTTTGCAATCCACCTTCTGTGCAACCCAAAAGTGTTTGTTTTGTGTAAAACATTGAACTTCATGTTCAGTGTTAATGTTTATTCTCCAGCCTAGCCGTATTAGGAGTTTTTGAAAAATGGCTGATACCATCATTTTTGAGTGGTCAATCCTACCATGGTTTCAACATAGTCCTAGAGAAGACTGAGAAACCTAAAGAACGAACTGCTAAGCCTGTGCCAAAAACAGCAAGAGCGCTCTGACGAAAGTCCTCATGGTTCACATGACCATCACTTGCCTAAAGACCAGCCTGCCTCCTGTCACCCTGCGTTAGTTTGTCCAACAATGTAAGTACCCTATGCCATTCCAAAGCTAAGGAAAATGTGACATGTGAATCTGGAACGCATATGTACCGTGTATGTATGTATGTCATATTATTTCAAATCTGGTACCCATGATATTGCTTGACACTAAGCCAAATTCAGATTTGAATATAGAATATAAACTTCCATAAGTTTAGCTTGGAACATAAAAACAATTTTCCCAAAACGTGAGAATAGTCAAAACAGATGCCCTCAGATAAGAAAACAGAATGTATCCATAATTATTTCAGTAGTTAAAATAAAAACTATTTTCTAAATTGTAACATATACACAGAAAAGTATACAGATTGTAAGTTTAGAACTTAATGAGTTTTCACAAAAGGAACACCCCCATGTAGCCGGTACCCACCTCAGGAAATAAAACCAGCCCTTTTAGAAGTATTTCTCATGGCCTTTCCCACTCACTACCTCCCTGCAAAGGAAATCATTACCCAAACTTCTAAAATCATGTACTAGTTTTGCCTATTTTTAAGTTTTGTAGAAATAGTACATCAATCTATATATTATTCAGTGTCTGGTTTATTTCACTCAACATTCTGTTTGTGAGATTCAGATTCATCCATGTTGTAGTTTGTCATAGTTTGTTCATTGTATAAATACACTGCAATTTTATTTATTCATTCCTCTGTTGATGGCCATTTGAGTTGTTTCCAGTTTGGGGCTATTGTGAATAGTACTGCTGGGAACATTTTTGTACGTCTTTGATGCACATATGCATTTGTTTCTCTTGGGCATAAACGTAGGAGTGGAATTGCTGGGCCACAGATTCATCTTGGGGAGATGGTGCCAAACAGTTCCAAGGTGTTGTACATATTTAGCCTCCCACCAGAAGGTATTTCAGTTATAATTGCTCCATATCATCTCCGGTACCTGGTATTATCAGCTGTTTTAGGGTTTTTGTTTTGTGTTTGCCCATCTGATGGGTTTGGCATTTTTTAAAAGCTTCTGCAGAGACTACAGTATAGGGAACAGCACAGTCATTCCTAATCTAAATGAACATTACCAATATTGAGAGCTTCCCATTTTAAGAATTTATAATTATGAAAATTATCTTTTCTAATATCTAAAACTTATTTTGCATTTACATCGAGTGGGAATTTTGCTGAGTCTTTAATTTAAAAGTTACACAGTTCATAAAAATCAGACTGCTAGAGTCCCTCAGCCTTATTTTCAGATGTCTTAAAAAATAAAAGATGGGAGGAAGAGAAGAAGGAAGCAGGGAGAATGGAAGGGAGAAGCAAGGAAGGAAGGGAGGAGAGGAAGGAAGAAAGGGAGGGAAGGAAGAAAAAAGAAAGGAAAGAGTGAGGGAAGGAAGGAAGGCATGACTGATTCTTGCTAGCCAAAGTGATCTCACGAACATGACTGTTTTCAACAAAAAAAGAGAAATTCAAAAAAAAAAGACAGATTCTATAGGAAAACATTTGATTGACTTTAATTCACTCACAAATATGTATTCTTTGGGGATGACTGAGCAAAAAACTAAATAAATAAATCACACACACACATACACACATATCATATTTATATACACGAAAAATAAAGTATAGATATCAATGAAGTAAAACATTGATATCTGCAAGAGGATATTCCAGACCGAACGTCTCTCCAGTATGTTGGACGTTGCTTGGTTTGGAGGATGGTTACTGGAAATGCCCCTGAAGTGCTTGACATTTTCAGAGTCATCTCTTGAATTAACCATGCACAACTCGCCAAAAAGAACCCCCCAAAACTGAGGAGCAAAGACAAAGGGAAAAGGAATGAGCCACCTGTTAACCTAGTCCTTCACCTGGTTTCACACCCAGCGTAGACACTTTGTAGAAGCCAGTTCCAAAGCCAAGTCTTGAAGAAGACTGTCAAGTCACTGTCGCTGCATCTCCTGGAGCTCCAAAGTGCAGGGAAAGCCCACGATTGAACAAATGGGCTCCTCCTCAATCCTCCCAGGCCACGCTGCTTTCACCCTATCACAACCTTGTAGTCCACCTCATGTCAGAGCCTTGGTGTGCCTATGTTTCCCTTGAAAGGTGGTGGAATTCAGAAGGGGAAAGCCCAGGTCTTACTTGTCTTTTGAGTCAGCCAGAGTCACAAGTGCTTTGCAGGCCCAGAGCAACGCGCAAGAAAACATACTAAATTCCATTGACCCCCAGGCCAACCCTGTTTACATTGAGGAAGGTGGGTCGTCTATATGTCAAAGCAGGTAGTGTTGTTTCTACAATGTAGAACAATTTATATCATGTTCCTATCATTTTGGATACTTCTACCCTTCTAATGTGTGCATGCACCACCACATGCACACACACACTCACACTCACACACACACCCCCCTTCCTTCCTCTCCTCTCCCACTCTCCCTGTCTTATAAAATGTGCATAAACACTGCAAAATCACTCTGCTTTCACTGATTAATCACAGCCTGGCTAACTTCACACCATTAAGAATGAAGGCACCGCTGGAAATGGCGTGGTGGAAAAGCCTAAGCCCAGCACAAGGAGCAGATAATTCTACTTCTGTTGGGTCACTACCTGGCCGGGTGACCCTTGCCTTTGGGCCTCACTTTTCTCCTGCTGTAGATGAACTGCAAGTTTCCTTCAATGATATTGCACGAACGTACATGTCTCCGTAATTCCTCAGAAGGAGGAGCTTCCATTGCTTGTTTCCCAGTTTGTACCAGGACACTGTCAAAGCCAGAGCAAGATCTGATTTTCTGTTTGCTCCGAGTGCAAGTTGGTTTATTAAATAAAAGTGCGGTGGGACCACTTCCTGCCTGTTTTGGCAACAAGACACTTGGAAATAAGAACACAGCAACTGGACTTTCAGCACTCAACATTCACTCCCCCTTTCCAAACTAACACTACTTTGATAATTTTGTGAGGGAAAAAGACCTTTCGAACAAGGGCAATAGATTACACAATACAATAGAAACCCAGCAGGTAAAGAGTTGTAATAACAAATTCAGCAATTCTTCTTTGTGTAGCTGAAAAACCATAATTTCCCAAATTACTTTTTTTTCACACTGCTGCACATGACCAGTTGAGATCTTGGCTTTCTCTTAACCCCAAAGAGGTTACATCTTCACAAGTCTAAGGAGACTTTCACCTTGAAACTGTCTGATCCACCATGAGGTCTGTAGGTACCCCATGTACGTGAGACTATTTGCCTTTCCTACAAAAGTCAAGACCAAAGATGTCACTCTGGGCAGGCAAGACACATTTACTAAAGTTTGTTTTTCCAGTGCAAAGTAAAGACTGGGACATGAAGGCTGATGGACTATGGACCAAATAAAAAATCGGTGGAACTGATTTCCTTCCCAAAAGCATAAGTTTACAGGTGCGCTTAGAAGTTTTAACAACATACCTGATGGGAATTCCAATGTGTTTCCTCTTTTGGAAGAATAAAGTAGAGAATTAATTCTGGCTCCTAAGATCATGACTGAAACTGATCAAAACATGACTTTTTGTGAGCGCTCTCTAATTCCAGGCTGAACACTGCCAAGCGCCAGATGTTCAGAGTAGTAAACCGTTGGAGATCTCTGCAAAATCTGTTCATCTAATTGCACTTGGGTGGTGGTTGTCACTGCTGCTCTCCTGCTCCCACCCCAATACCATGTGGTTTTTTTTTTTTTTAAGGTTAAAATTCAGCGCCCCCAGCTAAAGCTGCATTCAGAGAGTGGGAGTAGATGTCTGGCCACAGAGCAGAAGGAGGTGGGGAGGGTGACTTTCTCTGTAGTTGTGTGTCCTAGATTTTCTGAAATGATTACATTCTGAGGACTCAGAGGCAGCTCACACTTTCAAGTCTGAATGCTGACTCATGTCCTCCCCTCCAGGGCAACGGAAAGGATGGGTGGAGTTGGAGGATCTGGGGCTGTAGGATAGGAGCTGGCAGGGGGGTGATGGGGAGCAGAAAGAGGGAGCGAGGATACTCACAAGTCTCCTCTGAACAAAATCCTTCTGATTTTCCTCAGGACTCCAGAAACCTGACAGTGGAGCCCGTACAACTGCCCACATGGCACCTTTTTTTTTTTTTTTTTTTGTCTTTTTAGCCCACTCCTTTCTTGGTTTTCCTTTAAGATCTTTGGGACCTACACAGTTAATAAAGGGGAGGGAAAATGTCGAGTGAAATGAGTCAAATAAATTGAGGAAAATAACAATAACAAAAAATCCCCCCATAACGTAGGGTGATTTGGAAGGGAATCTTTGCTGAGCCTTAAAGGTGCCATTTCCTCCAGTGACTTCCATGGGTTCACAAAAGTTTGGATCATTCACTCAGCTGGCCATCCACAGGGCCTTTGAGTAGCTTAAAGTTTTAGCTAGTCAGCAGTTTGATAGTGTCGTTTATCTGACCATTGACAGGAGGCTCACGCACTCTCTCTAGTCTTAAGCACTATCTAAGATCCTCTATCGGGAAAGTCATCTGTGGTGGGCCCAGAAACCAACATACCTCCAGTGACCCAGGACAGGTTTAAACTCAGCATTTTTTTTTTTTTTTTTGAGATGGGATCTCACTCTGTCACCCAAGCTGGAGTGCAATGGGCGCGATCTCGGCTCACTACAACCTCCACCCCCTCGGGTTCAAGCGATTCTCATATTTCAGCCTTCAAAGTAGCTAAGATGACAAGCATGAGCCAACACGCCCAGCTAATTTTGTAGTTTTAGTAGAGCTGAGGTTTCACCATTTGGCCAGACTGGTCTCAAACTCCTGAGCCTCAAGCAATCCACCTCCTTCAGCCTTCCAAAGTGCTGGGATTACAGGCGTGAGCCACCACACCCGGCCAAAACCCAGCATTTTATGTTACACTTCTGGTGTGTACAGATATGTCTTCCACAGAATTGATGACTAATAATTTTTTGGTGGTTTTCTTGAATCAGATAATCACTTTGTGACTGCTGATTCATTTGTTCAATAACATTCCATGCCTACCAAGTGTCAGGCACATCGATAGTTGCTGAGGATATAGGGAGCTCTTTTCTACCGGGGAGTCTGAAAATAAGTGCAATGTTCACACGCATCCACACAGAAATGTAGACATTTAAATCACACATTACGGTGGGTGTTGTAAAAGAGATGGACAGGCCGCTGTGATAGAAATGAAGGATGAAGTAGAGTCTGCTATGTAAAGAAAGAAATGATCAACTACACTGACAAAAGTGCTGAGATGGCGTCTCTTTCATCTTTAAACCCCCTGTGCCCAGCCCAGTGGCACACAGTGGACATTAATTGTGGGGCCCTAAACTTCACCTCCATCACTACAGATGCTCTCAGGGTTGACATTCATTCAGTCAGAGGGCACTGGCTGTCCCAGTTGTTCAGCTACTACTGCTTGGTGACTCTGAAATACCCCACTCCGCCCACTTCCAAGACCTCCTCTCACTCCATCCACAAGACCTACGCTACAACTTAGGAACTAAAGGGAAAATGGTCTCCAACAGGGCTGGAGCTGTCCTGGCTGTTACATACTTCAGGAAGGATCCCCGCTCTTAGAATTGGAGGAGGGTTGTGCGTGTGTGTGCGCACGTGTGTGTGTATGTGTGTGTGTGTGTGTGTGAGAGAGAGAGAGAGAGAGAGAGAGAAAGTACATGCCCAGTTGGCTTAGAAACCACCTGCTGCCTTAGAGAAATTGCTAGGATCTTGACAGTACTGTCCCCTTTACAGTTGCATGGCCACCATCAAATAGTATCTATAATACCTCCTCCTGCCAAGTTCTGGAACAGAATGGTAGAGAAATTAAACAGATGTAGTTTATGCCCTCTAATGTTAGCATATACACCCTGGAATACTATGCAGTCATAAAAAGGAATTAGATCATGTCCTTTGCAGGGACATGGATGGAGCTGGATGCCATTATCCATAGCAAACTAACACAGGAACAGAAAACCAAACACCACATGTTCTCACTTACAGGTAGGAGCTGAACAATGAGAACACATGGACACAGGGAGGAGAACAACACACATGGGGTATGGGTTTGGGGGAGGGAGAGCTTTAGAAAAGATAGCTAATGCATGCTGGGCTTAATACCTCGGCAATGGGTTAATAGGTGCAGCAAACCAATATGGCACACGCTTACCTATGTAACATACCTGCATATCCTGCACATGTACCCCCAAAATAAAAATAAATATTATAGACCCAAAATGAATAAAATAGACCATGTGCAAAAAGTGGCATTGGATGTAAGGAGATAAGACATTTGTATTATGTTAGCGAGTTTATTTTGGGCAAGGACAGTCTGATCAAAGTTGATAGTTTCTTCCTCAGAACCCTACTTGGCATTCTGGTATCTGCTTGTGGTAAGTCAACCATACAGTGAAACTCTTCAACAGTAGGTACAGGGAGAAGCAGGAATAGAAAAAGACCTATTTATCCTTTTCCAATAGAAACCTAAAACACATGTGTCGATGTTTAATATGAAAACACAGCTATTAAAGTAATAGAAAAATACTTCCTAAAGTTTAGGGGCTCAAGGTATAATTCAGAGTGAATTTTTGGAGATCTATAAAAACTTAATCACAAGTAAACCATCTTGCTCTCTCTGACCAATCACTACTGAACTGAAATCTGGTTTTCCTTTTTTTGATTTAAGAAAGTTCTTTCCAGTCACTGCTATTACTTTACACTCTCATCCAGAGCGTCACAATTCCTTTGAACCTCAAGAACGCCTAGGACCTGCCAGTCCTCCTCGGCTCTGGTGCCCCTCCTGTGTCTCCCTGGTAGAAAGGAAATCTCTTGCCTTTCATGGGGCTTAGCTGAACCCCATTCCTGCTTACAGCCTCAGCAGAAGGAGAAAAACAACAACCACCGCAACAAACCACAAGATTGTAGCCATGACATGAGTTCTTCCTGGTGGCATCTTTCTTATCGAAAAAAAAAAAACCAAAATGAACGTCTCTTCTTCCACAGTCCATCTCTCCAGTCTTGCAGAAGCTAATTCTGCCTTTAAGGATGGAGTGCAGGAACAACCCATCTAGTGCAGCCAGTATGGCCTGGAAATAGCTATTGGTGGCACTCTGCCCTCCTATTGTATGTGTTTTCGTCGCATTTATCTTGCCTTCCCTAGTCCCATTTCTTTTTCTCCTCCTCTGCCTAGGCCTCTATCCCCTAATGGGATTGAGTAATTCCGTTACTTCAGTTAATTTCAATTCAATTCATATTATTAGATGGGAGAATCTCTGGGAAAGCAGTTTGTAACAGGTAAAGTGTTTTACAAATACAAGCTCTAACTAAGCACTAATTGTCTTATCTGGGGTATAGGTAGGAGAGATGAGTACAAAAATGATGAAAAGAATTGGCCTTGGCATTCCAGGATCCTGACATCTAATAGAGGAGATGGAAGACGCTTAAGAAAAATATGATAACACAGGCGAGAATTACAGACCATAGGTCATGACAGTGGTCTTCCAAACCTACTGCAGAGGAGGGAGTATTTGAATGGACCCAGAAAGGCATGTGAGACTTTTGCTGGGAGAAACAGTGAGAACGTTGGAAAAAACATATGACACATCTCTTGCCCACGGATTTATATTACCACAATAGAAGTGGATCCCTTCTAAAAAGAAGGGAATCCCATTAGACCAGTGATAATCCCGAGACAGAAAAGATGAATGAGGACCCTGGTCATTTAACCATATCCTCAATCCTCCACAACATTAAATGTAAGAAGTAAACATCCAAGTTACATCTCTGTTTTGAAAGACATCAAGTTACACCTGACATACATATGACAATAAATCACTTGTGTACAGAAAGGTGCCAAGTCCCCTTCAGCCTGGTGAGGACTTGAAGAGATGAAGAGTTTCTCTGAGTCTTACAGAATAGTCTGGGAGTGGGGGTAGGAGATGGCATTCTTTTCCAGCCAAAGGTACAAACACCCTTTTAAAAAGAAAGGTGCATTTAGAAGGAATGCAGTCCCCATATATCACCTGTGATTAGCTTTTGGGCAACCTTCATGGACAGGAAGGCTTCCATTCAGGAGCGGACAATTCGCCCAATTACGTTGAGGGTCTTAGGTCATCCCCTGAGAATGGAAACAATGCCCCTCAGACCTGCTGAGGAAACTCAATCAACCAACTCAGGTGTGCAGTGAAGCGTTTCAAGAGTCATTGAAGGTGCTGTTTACTCTCATTGGGTTTTTTGTTTTTTCTTTCTTGGATGGAGGTAGATAACATGTCTTTTACTAGAAACTTCATCTGGGAGATTTTTTTTTGTTTTTCTGTTTGGGGCTTTTACCAGTTCTGTATTCAAAGACCAACATGAAACCCCTGTTTACTTTCTGTCCTGGAAAATGCTGTCAGCTCTGTGTGGAGCACTTCCTAGAAAACCCTCCCTAGCAGGGCTCTTCAGTTTGGCGACAGGAGGATGTTTACCTCTGACACTTACCATCAAGGTTCAGATCTGTCCAAACTTTTGCCAGCCTTGAACACATAAAGCCACTCTCTTCCCAGACGGGCAGTGAGCTCCCCTAGGTGTATTTCAATGATGTCTATCCGCTAACTTTTGCATTTGGAAAACTGCAGAGAACCAGATTATCATGCCATATGAGACAATTTTGTCAGCTGTGATTTTCCTAAAGCAGGAATCCATATTCAAATATGAGAGCAAGAGGAAATTTTAGCCTAGACATTAAAGAAAAAAAAAAAGGGGGTGAATAATCTTAGAATTGCAGCAAAGTTTTAGCCTTTCCAAGGGAAAGTGAGGACAAAACTGTATCTAATCAAATTCTCACATTGTAAAGAATCTTCTGATTATTCTTACTTTTCCCCCTCTTGTACATGCATCCAAAATCACTGCTTCTTTGGTGAAGTTTAAAAATGGAATATTTCTGACATATGCTCTCATTGAGTGATTAAAAATGGAAGCCAGAGGGGTAAAATACTCTCTAATTTGCAGTCAAAGCAAAACTAGCCAGCAAGGTACACGAAAGAACTAGTGAGTGAAATAAATCTCTATAAGAAGTAACAGAAAGGGAATGAGAGACGGGCAGTTTTAAAACTTCTCTAGATCGGCAATTCAGTATGTCTAGCTGGCTAGATCTGCAAACACAGAACCAGTAAGACAGCAAGATCAGACGGCATGGGCAAGTGTGTTGGTGCCAGAAGACCTTGCAGAGACAGAATGTTTGTCATCATTCTCAGGGAGTGGGGGGAAGGCAGAGAGAAAAAAGACAAACCCTTCTGGCATCCACCCACACAGAAAATTTTTGTACTTCTTACCATGGAAATATTAACTTAGAGGAAGGGAACAGACCCTTGGGGACTTCCATCCTAAAACCTTTCTGAAAGGGTAATGCCCAGAAGCACATCCAAAAAGGAAGAGACTGGCAAGTGAATTTGTGCAGAAATTCCAGCAGAATCAGGACACCAGATTTTCCTGCACAAGCTGAACTTACTCACCAGGGATTGGGCCTGCTCGCTCTCTCGCCTTGTGCAATGCAGCTATCCTGGCCTCTCCCAGTCCAGGGCCCACTTGTGCAGTCCTTGGCAAAGCCCAAGATCTATTGAAACACCGCATTGCTGTGTCTATTTCTACTCAAAACACGCAAACTCCCTTGCAGCATCCTTTAGCATCTGTCTTAGTGGCCATACTTGAAATCCTCTTTGAATCTCCAGGCACTAGATCCACCTGGAGACCCAGATTATTCTGAGTTCAAATCCTTCCACCGTAGAATAAATCTCCAAATTCCTCTTTCTAACGTATCGTGAACCAGCGCCGGATGGATGGGTACCTTTGGAAGACTGCTAATAAACTTTCCCCACCTGCAATATCTCCGTGTTCCTCCCTCCTTCAAAGAGGAGAATTCATAAAAGCATTTGCATAAAATGATATGGAAAATATTGAATTCAGGATGCATTTCTTTTCCATTGCAAACTCCACTACAATCACAGCAGGCTGACAACTGTTTGTACTCTTAGGACACTCTGCCAATATAGTGATGTATTTTCTTCAGGCCCCAAGTGCCCATATGCTCCAAGTTTAAAGTAAAGTGGAGAGCCTGGAAAAGAAGCCACAAAACGTGTACTCCTTCCCCAGTTCCAGGAACGCTCATGTGCTTGGGACTGTACAATCATTTACATACTCACTTACACCTGGAGATGAACAATTTTTGCTACGCAGTAAAATTTCATAATGCTTTGAAAAGGGATTTGTTCTCAAATGAAAAGCACTAACCGAAATACAAAGAAAAATATTTTTTTCTGTTGAGGACTTCGGTGAGAATGTTTCAATTCCTGAGTCGCAAGAACAGCTTTGCCTCTGACTAGCTATCACAGAAGTTTTTCTAGATACAAAGATTTCATCTGAAACACGAAGCGGGCTAACTAACAGATTTCAAAGTCTCCTTTCACTACTAAAAGTTCACGACCAATTTTCTTCACATAAACACTCACTTATCCACAGCCACTCCAGCTACCCTCTCTCTATTACCCAGCCCACAGCCGTGGCTGTGGTGAGGACCCAAGCTCAGAGCCTCCCAGCCACTGAGCACTGGGACTTGCTCCAAAATCGCATTAAGCTGGCTTTTGTATGTTTCGTTGCCTGCATCTCTTCTTCCCCCAGTTAGTATAGATTATCTGGAGTTAACTCTCGAGTTGATTCAGCCAAAAATCACCTGGCAGATCTACAGTGTGGGTGGTTTGCCACACATGTAACAATAGGTCATTAAAACATCAAAGAGCCCTTGAGACCATCAAGATGAGTGGCCTCCATACAAAAAGATCCATTAGAATTTAGGGAAAATATCGGCTCACTTGTTTCTTTATTTTATCGTATTTCTTTTAAACTTCCATTTTAGGGGTGTGTTTTCTACTGTACACAATATATTAGATCTTTACAGATGCATATTTATAAATTAGTATACATTCACTGAAGCACACATGCTACATTTTTTTTGTTGTTACTTGTAGGAGTACGTAAGCAAAAAATAAATTCAAACACTAATCATCTAAGACAAGAGTCCCCAACCCCCAGGCCACAGACCTGTCCTGGTCCCTGGCCTCTTAGAAACTGGGCAGCACAGCAGGTGGGAGGCAGGCAAGGGAGCATTACTGCCTGAGCTCTGCCTCCTGTCAGATCAGCTGCAGCATTAGATTCTCACAGGAGCACAAACCCTACTGTGAACTACACATGTAAGGGATCTAGGTTGTGTGCTCCTTATGAGAATCTAACTAATGCCTGATGATCTGAGATGGAACAGTTTCATCCCTAAACCATCCCCCTCAACCTCCCCCATGGAAAAATTGTCTTCCAGGAAACCCATCCCTGGTGCCAAAAAGGCTGGGGACTATTGATTTAAGACGCTGGGCCAAGTTCTGTCCTCCACCTGTTTCTGTAAATGAAGTTTCATTGGGACATAGCTACACCCATTCATCTACATGGTATCTTTGACTGTTTTCACACCACAATGGCAGACTTCAGTTGTTGCATCAGAGAGAGTATGGCCCACAAATCCTAAAATATTTTCTGTCTGGCCCTGTATGGAAAAAAAATCACTGACCCTTGATCTAGACTAAACCCATTTTTATGGGTGAAGGAATTGAAACCCAGAGATGTTGAATACATAACCAAAGCAGACTAGAGCCAGGGACTTCTTCAAAGCATTCTTTAGCCAGTGTTTTGTATACACAGTCACACCGTCATCCTCATGCCTCGTGTTCTTTCAGATCTTTTGACATCCAAACTAAGATACAACTAGACTAAATTTTATTTCACTCGCAAAGGGCTGCTTCGACCTGAGCTCACCTCTCAGCCTTCCCCCATCCCTCATTCTCCCAGCTGGGTTGTTGCAGCTTCCATAGCCGGTAGCCTACTCCTGCCAAAAAGTGCTGTACATATTACTCATCTGTTGTTTGTGCCAAACAGATCACCTGTGTTTCTTCCTTTTTTTCACACACTATGATTACGATGCTGTATTTCGGAAAACACTTAGAAACTCAGCGACCAATAACATGTTAACTTATTTGGAATATCCAACAGAGGCATTAGTACTGGTAACGTAATGAAAATCAGGCAATGTCCACCTCTTTGACCATAGAAACTTTATAGTTAGAGTCAATAAGCCATTGCTGGTACAGGCGGCCTTCCATGATGGGGAACTAGTTTGGGACTGAGTTTCAATGGATAGAATTAGCAGTTTCCCAAGTGTTGTTTCATAGCAGCAGCAGCAGCATTACCTGGGAACTTGTTAGAAATGCAAAGTCTCAGGCCCTACCCCCAAACTACTGAATCAGAAACTCTGGGAGTGTGCCACAGGTATCTGAGTTTTAAAAAGTCCTCTTGTTGATTCTTATGCTTGCTAAAGTTTGAAAAGTATTGATGGAAGGGATTAGCATCACAACTAAGGATCAGGTGCCGGAAGGATAGGACCTTTTCCACCACAACCACCCATCCCTAAAGTCTCCATTACTGCCAACATTCACGACATGTCTCTATTTTTTTTTTCAATGGTTTATGTTTGAATTTCACGGGCACGGGAAGAAGACATGTCTCTATTTGCTGGAATTCCAGGAGGCGATACCACTTCCTTCCCTTCAATGGAGCAATAAATATAAGAGTGAGCTTTGGACACTGAATGGAAAAAGAAATTCCAGCTTGCCCAGTGACCACTGTACCTTCCCTCAGTTATGGTCGTTTGACACTACAAAACTCATTGCAAACTCATTGTATTTCTAAATGTTTATCTAGGACCTACTAAGTACAAAACTCTGTGCAAACATGAACATCTATCTGTACATCTATCTATCTATCCTGTACATCTATCTCTGTGAACACTATGGAGTTTACAATCAAATGAAGGAGATACATTTTCAGCTTTAAAAAATCACATGCAATCAAATATTAGGAAAATCCAAATCAAGTGCTTTGAAGAAAAGAAACAGGTTGCTACATGGATGTGTCATGAAGAAACTTGACCTAGATGGGAGAAGTGGGGATGCTTCCCTAGGGAACTGACATTTCAGCTGTTCTATCTGGAGATAAGAGTTTTAAAAGAGAGAAAGCATTGTCCATTTAGAGAAATAAGTATGTACAAAAGCCCTGTAACAGGAGGAGAATAATATTTTAAAGAACTGAAAGCAGACCAGTGGGGATGAAGCTCAGAATGAGGGTAGAATGGCATGAGAGGAGGAGGGGAAGTAAGATGCGCCCACGTTAAAGATTTTGTTTATTGTTCCAACAGTGAGATCACTCTGGCTGCTGCGTGAGAAACTGGAAGGAAGCTAGAATGAAGTGACCATTGTAGTTTTCCAGGCCAGATATGAAGGTAGGTTAGGTTAGGGGAAGGTGGAGAGAAGTAAATAGGTTTTGGAAGATACTCAAGCAGTAGCAACATAGAAGGCTTGGTGACATGGAGTATGAGAAAGAAGTGGTCAAGGAGATTGCTTAGTGTCTGGTGTGGGAAACTCGATAACTGCTCACAGATACAGACAGCAGAGGAGCAGGTAGGGTGAGATTAGGGTAGGTGTGGGAAATCTGTGAGGTCTGTTTTGAATGCGTATGTTTGAGGTTCATTTGATATTTATAAATGCAAAGTTTCGGTAAGCAATAGCGGGGTTGTCGAGGAGCGCAGAGAGAGATCTAAGCTGGACATATAAAATTGATCATCATAGGCATATAGATAATACTTGAAGCTACAGGTTCAGATAAAATTACCCAGGGGGAATGTGTAGAGTGAGAAGAGGGTCTGAGACAAACTCTGTGGGAAATACACATAGTCAAACACATGAGGGAGACTGTCCTCTCAAAGAAGAGTAAAAGAAAGACTAGACAGGTTGAGAGAACTCAAAAGAGCAGGCATTACAAAAAGCAACTGAAGAAAATGTTTCCAGAAAGAAAACATGTTCAAGATCTCTGCTCCCAGGATGGAACTTCAGGAAGTGTCGCCATTTTGTATGAGATGTGGCAGGAAACAGGAACCTTGGCAAGGAATGTGGTGAAGCTGGAAAAATGTCAGAATTTTTCAGGGAAAAAAAAAAAAAAGATTCTGCCCTGTTAAACCTTATCACTCAATTTTGGAAATTCCAATCTTTTCCAAGGATTAAAGTGGTGATTAAAATTCAATCAAACAAAAAGAAATATTTGACTACATTTGTTTCTGTATAGTAAGTGACATGCAAAAGCCTCTATCACCTAAGTTTTCCTCCCAAAGGCCACATTAGGGACTCAGATTTTTGGAAAGTAATGGAAAGCTCCTTTCTTCGTGCTGGCTAAGACAGCAAATACGAAAGTCTTGACTCTGAAACCATGCCGTAAGAGAATAGCGTCAAGCAACATCAAATACGACTCAGTGAAAGTAGGAATTGGCACAGTAGCTAAGCTACTGCTTTAGATTCAAAGAGTTCCTTTCAATAACAGCTTCTAAAACTTCCCACCTGGTCTGTTGAACATTACCTCATGGCAAACCTACTCTATACCCAAAAGATTAACACAGACAGGTGTAATCACTTGGCCAAGACAACACAAGTCTGGGAGGTCTTGAGGGCAAAGGCAATCTGCCAGGGCAAGGCTTATATCTTATTCTTCCCATCAACGCAAATAAATGTTAGAATATGAACATTTGGGGATAGTTGTTGCCTGAGAAGTGATATGAGGGAGCAGTATGTACACAGATAGAGTAATTGAGTAGTACACTTAGGATTTGTATACTTCACTGTATATGTGCTACACTTTACCAAAAAAAACATGAACATAAATATTATTTGATTTCAAAATGTTTTACCTGGAGTTGCCTGACCTGAGCTGTCACCAGTTGTACCAAAGCATTAATTTCATTTTCACTTAAATTTGCATGATTATTTTGACTAGAATAGGGGATGGTGGGTGTGATTGGCCCAAAAGGCCTGAACCTGTAACCGATCTTCTGCACTAGACCACTAGGCACTTAAGACACATCTACCATATTTAGTCATTACTTAAATCCAGTAAGGTAGTTTTTATTGTTCTGATTTCACAGATGAGGAAATTGAGATACCAAGAGGCTACACAACTTACTATATGTGTCTGAGTCCAAAGCAAGTGATCTTTTCAATAAACCCAATATGCAATCAAGAAACATGAAATACGACCAAGTGGCAATCTCTGTCAGTAGCCAAAGTGAGGACACAAGAAAGACCCACCAAGGAGGAAGGCAGAAAAAGGGAAAGGACCCAGACTGTGGGAACAAAGCCTGCATATGTGTGGGAAGCTTGGCAAAAGCTGTAATGTAGAGGGTATTTTTGAAAAATTAAAACATGTAGAAAGAAGATACAAATAGATAATTTTAACTGTTTAAAGATTATGTCACCTAACTTTTAGCCACTTTTGAACCTAAAGAGGACAGTCAAAATAGAAACATGTTTTATTTCTAGTCAAATTTTCTCCAGCTGCTTTAACAAATTATTACATAATTATTTTGAAATGAGCCTGTCACATCATTTATTTGGCTTTTTGCTCACCTTTTTTAAATGTTTTCTTTGGGTCTGGTCACTTGTTGAACTCTCATTAGTTGTGATAGATGATTATCTTTCAATTTTTAGGTATACATCATATAATCCACCAATAAGGATAATTCCATTCTTTCTTTTCAATTTGTATGCCTCTTATATTTCTTGGCTTATTGCATTGGCTGGACTTTCTAGTTCAATTTTGACTAGTAACAGCAATAGAGATATTCTTTTCTCTAATGGGAATGCTTCTAATTTTACATTTGTGTTCTTCTTTCCTATGTTTCAAAGTCTCTTTTATGTTGCACCTCTTTGCTTTTACTGTGCTTACATCTATCTTGCAGAAAAATATTGAAAAAATGGTGAACTAAGTTTCTGATCCTTTTCCTTTAGGCATGAGAAATGAAGGCTTCTCACCTCTCAGCTGGGGTCTTGAAGCTCCTGAATCCAGGGAATCCCCAGACCACAGAGGAAGGAGAAGGTAAATGGAAGCATATACCCATCACCTCCCAAGTAGAAGAGGCAAATGCTCACCTTGTAAAGATTGGGGAAGCCAGAGTAGGAATCTAGAAGAGCCTGTATGCCACGTGGTACATTCATCAAGAGGCCAGTGCCAGTCTCTGGTTTCAGATACAGGATCCGGGCACTGATCTGTCCATTCATTACCATGTGCAGAGGTCACTAGGCACTTTGATGTGACCCAAAGTTTGTCATCTATTTGAATTCATGGACTAACAAAGAGAGCTGACTCTAAAGAGATGTTTCCTGCAGTATGAACCATGCCATTAGGAATTAAGAGGAGTTGTTTTTTCTTTTTACTTTTCTTTTATTTATTTATTTATTTTTTTTTTTTGAGATGGAGTTTTGCTCTGTCACCCAGGCTGGAGTGCAGTGGTACCATCTCTGCTCGCTGCAATTTCTGCCTCCTGGGTTCAAGCAATTCTCCTGCCTCAGCCTCCTTAGCAGCTGGGACTACAGGCGCCCACCACCATGCCCAGCTTATTTTTATATTTTTAGTAGAGATGGAGTTTCACCATGTTGGCCAGACTGGCCTCAAACTCGTGACCTCAAGTGATCCACCTGCCTTGGCCTCCCAAAGCGCTGGGATTATAGGCGTGAGCCACTGTGCCCAGCCTAAGGTCAGTTATTAACACTAAATAACTTTTCTGTCCCACAGTATCAACATCACTACCCTAAGGATTTGAAAAATCAGAAGTATCTTCCTCACTGAGGCAGGAAGTCTTTAATCACCTCTGACTTCTGACCTCCCATCCGTTATACCTCTCCTTCAGCAGAATATGGAGACCAACAGAAATGCTTCAGACTACACAAGAATCACAGTCTCCTGGCATGTTGTAAGACTAAAGAACAGGAAAAAAAGTTATTTTACAACTTTTATCAGTTGCTACTTAGTAATATATTTAAAACATTCAAAATATGCATACATGACGAAATTGGGCATAAGTATGATGTAATTTTTAAATATATATCATATATATTTAGTAAAGGGTTTTCTTTATTTGGCTGAGATCCTTGGCACACACATAGAAAGTATAACATCCAGGAAGTTATAGATTTAAGTAACCCCAAGCAGAATCTGATTGCCAGCTACCCTGGGTTCTCCTGAGAAAGCTGTGCCACTGATGAATCAGACATCGCAGATATGCATATACCAATATGTGTATATGTACCAATGTCTTTTTTAAAAAACAAAGAGATTCCCTGTCTGAAAAATCACTTTTGCATTGGATGGCTATGATGATCCCATTGAGGGACAACGTACGTCAGAAGATAGTTCTCCTATTCCACACTCCTCCAGCTCTAGGGAGACCTGTCTGCCTTTTTCCTTCCCTAACATCTAGACCAAAAAAGGTAGTCAGATTTAGAGAATGAAATCAGAGGTGGGTATTTTAGTTTTTGACATCTTGGATTGAGAAAGGAAGAAAAGGGGAGGAGAAATCAAGCTATGCCTCCCAGACTAAGAACACAAGAATAATAAAAGAACAAATAAAGAGTTTGATAAAGAAAGAAAAAAAATCAATGGAAACCAATGCTATCAGCTTCTTTAAATCACTGAATGGAGAGAGGTAGTTGTCCCATAAGCAAGTGGTGAAGTGAAGATACAAACACAGCAGGGATTCCTGAAGAGTCATTCTCCAAGACAAGACTTGGCCCCTGATGGCTTCTTACCAGCAGTATTTTCTTTCTGAGTCATGGCTTTGCTTTTATAGAAATAGTCATAGCCACAGTATTTTAAAAGATTACCATTTGAAGAACAAAAACTTACCTTTATCCACTCTATCTTCTCATCTTAGGGGATTTTTTAAAATTAAAGCTTCAGCGAGCTAGAATTTTTTTCCTCCCTTTTTTTTAATTGAGCTAAAATATGCACAGAGAAAAGTACACATTTCATAATGTACAGCGGGAAGAAGTGTTGCAAATTAACAGCCCCTGGCAACTAGCACCCAGGTTAACAAACAAAGTTGCCAGCATCCCTCTTGCCCTTTTCCAGTAAACTACTCAAAGGTACCCATTATTTTGACCTCTACCAGCATTATCTGATTTTGTCCTCAAAAACAATTGGATTATACTGTATGTACTATTTTCTCTGACTTGTTTGTCAAATGCACTCTCATTTTTGTGTGTAGTTATAGCTCATTTATCTTTATTGCTATGTTGCATTCTATTATGTGCATATATCACATTTTAATTGCTCAAATTTACTGTTTCTGGGCATTTGTGTCATTTCTAGTTTTGGCTCTTACAAATAGTGCTGCTATAAACACTCTAGCATATGTCATTCAGGGTCCATTTTATTCCAGTCTTTAAAATTTAGAAACATATGATTGGAGAAAAGAAGAAAAATATTGTATTAGAATCTAAATGGTGAATACTTAAAATAGCAGCCTTATGATTGCATTTATGAATATCATTATGAAAATATGCTTCTGAAATTAAACTCTAAAAATTATAATCCTATGATGATAAAATAAGAATTCTACTGACAAGGAAAAGTAAACATCTGCTTTTAAAATAACAAGTTCAAAAGGATAAATGCTTGAGGTGATGGATACCCCATTCTCTGTGATGCGATTATTATGCATTGTATGTCTTTTTCAAAATAGCTCATGCATCCCATAAATATGTATACCTACTATGTACCCAGAACAACTAAAAATTAAAAAAATTTTAAATAATTAAAATATTTTTACTTTAAAAAATAAAAATAAAATGACAAGTACATGTGCCAAAATAATACAAAGAAGCTAACGGCACAGACCTTTTTCTTTTTTTAACTTCACATACTTATTGATTTCCATTTAGAAATAGAACTACCAACCCCACAACCAATATCATACTGAATGGGCAAAAGCTGGACACATTCCTTTGAAAACCTGCACAAGACAAGGACGCCCTCTCTCACCACTCTTATTCAACATAGCATTGGAAGTTCTGGCCAGGGCAATCCAGCAAGAGAAAGAAATAAGTGTATTCAAATAGGAAGAGAGGAAGTAAAATTGTCCCTGTTTGCAGATGACAAGATTGTATATTTAGAACACACCATCATCTCAGTCCCGGAACTTCAGCAAAGTCTCAGAATACAAAATCAATGTGCAAAAATCACAAGCATTCCTATATACCAATAACAGATAGAGAGCCAAATCAGGAGTGAAATTCCATTCACAACTGATACAAAGAGAGTAAAATACCTAGGAGTACAACTTACAAGGGATGTGAAGGACCTCTTCAAGGAGAACTACAAACCACTGCTCAAGGAAATAAGAGGGGACACAAACAAATGGACAAACATTCCATGCTCATGGATAGGAAGAATCAATATTGTGAAAATGGCCATACTGCCCAAAGTAATTTATAGATTCAATGCTATCTCCATCAAGCTACCATTAACTTTCTTCACAGAATTAGAAAAAAATACTTTAAATTTCATATGGAACGAGAAAACAGCCTGTATAGCCAGCACAATCCTAAGCAAAAAGAAGAAAGCTGGAGGTATCACGCTACCTGACATCAAACTATACTACAAGCCTACAGTAATCAAAACAACATGATACTGGTACCAAAACAGATACATAAACCAATGGAACAGATTAAAGTCCTCAGAAATAATGTCACACATCTACAAACATCTGATCTTTGACAAACCTGACAAAAACAAGCAATAGGGAAACAATTCCCTATTTAATAAATGGTGTTGGGAAAACTGGCTAACCATATGCAAAAAACTGAAACTGGACCCTTTCCTTACACCTTATACAAAAATTAACTCAAGATGGATTAAAGACTTAAATGTAAGACCTAAAACCATAAAAACCCTAGAAGAAAACCTAAGTAATACCATTCAGGACAGGCATGAGCAAAGACTTCATGACTAAAACACCAAAAGCAATGGCAACAAAAGCCAAAATTGACAAATGAGATCTAATTAAACTAAAGAGCTTCTGCACAGCAAAATAATCTATCATCAGAGTAAACAGGTAACCTACAGAATTGGAGAAAATCGTTGAAATCTATCCATCTGACAAAGGCTAATATCTAGAATCTACAAAAAATTTCAACAAATTTGCAAGAAAAAAACAAAACAACCCCATCAAAATGTGGGCAAAGGATATGAACAGACACTTCTCAAAAGAAGACATTTATGCAGCCAACAAACATATGAAAAAAAGCTCATCATCACTGGTCATTAGAAAAATGCAAATCAAACCCACAATGAGATACCATCTCACACCAGTTAGAATGGCAATCATTAAAAAATCAGGAAACAATAGATGCTGGAGAGGGTGTGGAGAAATAGGTATGCTTTTACACTGTTGGTTGGAATGTAAATTAGTCCAACCATTGTGGAAGACAGTGTGGCGATTCCTCAAGGATCTAGAACCAGAAATACCATTTGACCCAGAAATCCCATTACTGGGCATATACCCAAAGGATTCTAAATCATTCTACTATAAAGACACATGCACATATATGTTTACTGCAGCTCTATTCACAATAGCAAAGACTTGGAACCAACCGAAACGAGCATCAATAATAGACTGCATAAAGAAAATGTGGCACATATACACCATGGAATACTATGCAGCCATAAAAAAGGATGAGTTCATGACTTTTGCAGAGACACGGATAAAGCTGGAAACCATCATTCTCAGCAAACTAACCAAGGAACATAAAACCAAACACTGCATGTTCTTACTCATAAGTGGGAGTTGAGCAATGAGAACACATGGACACAGAGAGGGGAACATCACATACTGGAGCCTATCAGTGGGTGGGGGACTAGGGGAGGGATAGCATTAGGAGAAAATCTAATGTAGATGACAGGTTGATGGGTGCAGCAAACCACCTTGGCACATGTAAACCTATGTAATAAACCTACAAGTTCTGCACATGAATCCCAGAACTTAAGCCACCTTAGTACATGTATACCTATGTAACAAATCTGCACGTTCTGCACATGTATCCCAGAACTTAAAGTATATATATTAAAAAAAGAAAGAAATAGAACTACCATATGATTCAGCAATCCTATTACTGGATATACATATCCAAAGGAAATGAAATCTGTAAGTCAAAGAGATAGCTGCACTCCTATGTTCATTGTAGCAGTATGTATGGAATCAACCAACAAGTCCATCAACAGATGAATGGATAATGAAAATCTGTATATTTACAAAATGGAATACTATTCATCTTCAAAAGAGAAGGAAATTTTCTCATTTGCAAAAACACGTATGAACCTGGAGAACATTAGTTCAAGTGAAATAAGCCAGGCACAGGAAGACAAATGCCACATTATCTCCTTATGTGTGGAATCTAAAAATGTTGAACTCAGATACAAAGAGTAAATGGTGGTTACCAGGAGCTAGCAGAAAGGGGAGGGGATTGGGGAGATGTCAGTCAAAAGATACAACATTTCAGTTAGGAGGAGTAAGTTCAAGAGATCAAGTCAAGAGATGTGTAATATGGTGACTATAGTTAATAAAAATATATACTTGAAAGTTGCTGAGTAGATTTTAAGCATTTCATAGCAGGCCAAATTTTTATGAGACTCTTAAACATGCATGTTATGGCCAGTGGAGCTTAGCTCTTCACATATTTGAAGCACTGTGATTAGGAGTAAATTTTTGTTTGTAAATCCCCTTCTATTTGTTCTCCAAAACACTCATTTACTCCCACCAGGAACAAGCACTCAAACCACAACCAAGTATGATATTCAGAAGATTTACTAGCTGAAGAAAGTCAGTGGGTCCAAGAAATGTGTATGACATCCTACCTCTGTCTTCTCCTGGGTTCAGATCCTTAACTCACTAAATCACTATAATGGGAGTTAGCAAACGATGGCCCACAGGACAAATCCAGACCATAGTGTCCTTTTGTAGAGCCTACAAGCTAAGAATGGCATCAGTCTTTAGGTAATTGAAAAAAATCAGATAAAGATTTTCATACTACATAAATTATTTAAAATCATGTTTGATAAAATTATATATAAATCATTTAAAATTCAAATTTCAGTGGCCTTAAATAAGGTTTCCTTGGAAGAGAGCCAGGCTTATTCATTTACTTCTTGTCTATAGCTGTTTTTGTGCTGCAACGGTCAAGTGTTTTGACAGAAACCATATGACCGGCAAAGCCCAGAATAGTTCTCTCTGACCCTCTACAGAAAAAGTTTGCCAGCACCTGCACTGTATAAAGTCTGGCCATTCCCATCCTACAATCTGAGAGCGTCTTATTTAATGTACTCAGTATAATCATTAAAAAGGACAAAAGCAAACATTTTATACTGGATTTTGTGGGACAAACCTTATTTGAGATGTTCCGCCATGTTGTCCATATGTAATATTCTAATGGTTCGGTAATGCCAATGCTTAAGCTTTGAAGCAACATCTCCAAATTTCCTGTTGTATCTAGAAGAGGCAAAAATTCTTGTTCAGAGAACACGTGCATTGATTTGGGGCTAAGAAATATGCTTACTGAGCCTTTGGTGCTCCATATACTTAGATTTAATCTGAAGGTAAAAGTCTGGTAGAAACAACCATGAAAGCATAAACGTTGAAACACTCTCAGGAAAACTCAGCCAATTACATCATTTCTTTTAGATTAGCAGAAACCATTCAGCTGCTCCAGTAACAATTTCTTTTGCCATGTGAAAGAAATCTACTCCACATAACTGCAAATGTTTTTAAACTAAATTTCCTTCTCAAAGGGCTACCATATCTACTGTTACTAGCATAACTGTAAACTGTTTTTAAATTTTTTTCAGATTTATTGGAGGTGGTGGGAGGTAGGGAGGTTAGTCTAGAATGTAGAAAAAGCTATATTCTAGCTGAAGAGGTTAGTCTAACCTAGTGTTCTAGTTAATCTAGAACGTAAAATGGCAGCCACAAGGACAAGTTTCACTGGATTGCAATAGAGACCTAAGTGCTTTGCAAAACAAGACTGCCATTTCCAAAGCAGCACCCAGAAATGTTTAGCTATTGGTGATAGAAACCACTCGCATCATTCCCAGCGAGTTTCTCAGAACGGGTAGCTGGAGGAGGGGAAGGGCCAACCAACTGGAGAGTCATTATCAGATTCTGTTTTAAAGGTAATAAACCCATTACCTTTTCTCAGACACCTAAAAGAACAACCATAGGAAATGGTGAAATGGGGGAGGACATTAGACTCAAGAGGGAATAGTTTATGATAGTCTCAGAATTCTCTAACTCATCAGCCACAAAGTATACTCTGAGGAGGCTCCATTCATTACAATACATGATAAGTAAAAGGCGGGCTTCAACTCCCAAGGGGCCTACGTGCTTGTGAGTGAGACACGACAAAACTTCACGCTAATAGGCATTTCTAAATGAAACTACTATGGAAAAGATAAGAGAAAAAAAATCATACCCTGAAATCATATTAGGAGTGGGAGGAGACTCAAATATACTTTTCCTAGAGGGTTCTCAGGCAAACAGCTCTGCTCCATAGCTTCTGTGGGGTGGCAAATGAAGCAGAAATTACTGTTTTTCTCAGCTGCAGAAAAGGTAACTGAAATAGACAAGTTCTGCACCTAAGGGAGTGGCTGAACCTACAGACTCCGAGCAACAGGAAGACTGCATCCATAGGGAAGGATCCGTGGTGTGGAAGAGGGCTAGATGAGCTGGGAAACACAGGAAACGGCCCAGTGGGAGAGAGAGTGAGACTGACAAGCCTTCTGTGAAAATACATCCACAGAATTGACCAAGGACTTCTCGTAGAGGGTTCTAACATCCACATTTTGTTGTGGCCAAGTTTCCAAGAGGAAAATTTAAGAAACAGATTGATTTTTTAAAAAAACGTGTGATTGGATGTCTCAAGGGAACATCTCTCCCAACGCAACTACGCTCTTTATGTACCAACCACAGACTTATCCAGATGAGCTCTCAGCCTCTCACCTGGTTCTCCTCATTGTCAAGAGCACCCCCTTAAGTGAGAGTTTCCCAGGGGTTATGGTCTGCAGTCTTGACATAAGGCCCAAGGAACACCCCAGATGGAAACAGACAATTCGGGCCCATTAGGCTCTTCCAGCTCAGAAGAACATGGTGCATCAGCCATTCCACGCTCTCTCCACCTTCTCCCCTCAACCTAGGTCACACACAGACAAGCTGCCCTCATCTGTACATACCACAGACTTAACTTTCACCACTGAGTAGGGGAGGATTTCTCAATGCACCATTGCCCTTTGGCAATTCCCTGTTTAAATATGTATTTCTGGGCCTGCATGTACATTAGGGTTCATGCACTTAATGATTCCTTCTGTTTTATAAAGCCAATTGCCTCTGTAGCAATTTCTGTACCCTTAGGTGCCACTGCCGTCTGTGTTTTTGGAAATGTGAGCATTCATCCAGACTGACTTCAGAGCAATAATTTATGGAACAGACTGAGTCACTGATCTCAGTTGGCTGCCTTTGTCCTGGTGTACTTCCTTCTTTTCTAAAGGGAATTTTCTTGAAGAAGAAAAAAATCACTTTTAGATTACTTGTGGTAGAACATTTTTGAAAGGGAGTTTTCTTGGAAAATTATATGAATCCAATGGTCAAGTTCTCATAGAGCAAAAAGTCTGCTCTTAGCTACATGCTGGGAACATTTACAAAGAGCCTAGAGAAAATCTTATGTAGAGGAGATTGTTAAGATATTTTAATAGAAAAAAATTACTTCTTAATAGTTCATTTGGGGGTGTGTCACTACCTAACCCTAGCCATTTAACCTCTCTGGGTCTTACTACGCAACAATTATGAAATAAGTCAGTTGGATTACGTAACTGTATTTTATCATGCTGAGAATAAATACAAAATGAAAAATGTTTTGGGGGTTTCGTTTTGTTTTGTTTTCTTGCTCTGTTGCCAGGACTAGAGTGCAATGGGACCATCTCGTCTCACTGCAACTTACAATTCCTGGATTCAAACGATTCTCCTGCCTCAGCCTCCCAAGTAGCTGAGACTATAGGTGTGCACCATCATGCCTAGCTAATTTTTGAATTTTTAGTAGTGTTGGGGTTTCACCATATTGGTCAGCCTGGTCTCGAACTCCTGACCTCAGGTGATCTGCCCACCTTGGCCTCCCAAAGTACTGTTGGCCTCCCAAAGTACATATAGGCATGCTTTTAATACTACAGTTAAATATGTATCTTAGTAATATTTTTTAAATTCTAATTTACAAACCTACATAATAGGAGGTAAATACAAACGTTATATGTCAGTTTATATCGGAAGGATCCTTTTCATAGCCAGTTGATGCAGGAATCTCTCAAAATGTGATCCCATTCACAAAATTGATCCAATTCACAAAAATTTATGAATGTAACCACTCTTGAGCCCTCAAAGGGCTTGAATATGACGCCTTAAATGTATATATTGATCAATACATTAAAATCTACCAGATACATCGACGTCCTGAGCATTTTCTGGACGTCTAATTTAATCATCAGTAACCTAGAATTTACAGATCAATGGCGGTCGACTAGATGACTGTTGTTTAAGGTCACACAGGGAATGAGCTGGTGCCAAAGTCTGAATCCCACCTGAGGCTAATATAAGCATTCACTACTAACTCTTCATGCTTTATAAAATTTGGTTCCCATGAGTCCTTATTTTGTCACGAAAGGAGATCTGCTCAAATATATTCACTCTTCTGAAGTAGATTTTTGGTTTAAGTTCCTTCTTCTTCCATTCCCTCTCCCAACTCCTTTCAATTTTAATGTTCTTTTCCCTTTTGTGAGTGGGTTTGATTCTACACAGACTTCTTAGGAAAATTGTGTTGGTGTAAAGCTGAATTGCCCAAGAGCTTCCTCACTGGAATAGGCAGGTCCCATCTGAGGGTGGGGTGCTCTTGAGGAGGGGAAGTAGCTCACTTCAGGAAGTCCTGAGAAGGGATTTTCTTACGTACTTGTGCAAGTTTTTATGTATCTGCATACTTTACTCTCTTTAGTTTATGTAACATGTTATGACTGTTGTTTTCTTTTCTAAAGGAAGAGTTTCACCGGCATTCTCTCTCACTTACTAAACACAAGCCATCACCAGATCTCTTGTCATTCTACAAAAGCAATTAATCAAAATGGTGACTTCCAAATTGTTGTCTCCCGGTTATAAGTCAATAAGCAAATTGAAACCTGCCAAATATCAGCCTTGAATATCTATATATTCCCTGCATGCCTAGCTCCTGCACTGATGTTCTGTCTTGAGAACAAATGGCATTCAGTGCCAAAGCCTTAGGAAGGTCACTGTTTTTCTCATTCTCGTGTTTTCTTTCTAATCTACTACTCATAGAGTCACAGGAACTTCTAAGAGCCTTCTATTTTAGACCTATGTTTGCAGGTGAAAAATTGGCAGAAGGTAACCTATTTGGATGGTTACTAATTACTTTAAATTGATTGTTTTTTCCTATTGAATATTCTGGATTTCTGATTAAGCGATATCTTGAAATTCCAAAAGTTGGCATGCTAGTAGCGTCCTTATGCTCTACACACTTTCAAGCACATTGACAGTGGCTGTTCCCTTTTTCCAGAGGACGAGAACAGTTGTACCACGTTCCTTTATCAGCTTGCACCATCAGCCCAGTTGTCCTCAGATGGATTGTTCACATTGTGGCAGATCGTCTTGACTGCAAATTCTTCTCTTGGCTGTGAAATCTTCTGCTTAAACAAGTTGTTTCATTGACATAAACAGGATCTCCTTATCCTGACCCAACACTAACTGTAAGAAAAACCTTTTTAGGATTTGTCTTTCTCTGCCACAGAGAAAGTGTGACCCCAGAAGCTTGAAACGGGTACCATTTTGTAACGCCACGCCTCAGCATTACTCTGAAATTCATGATACCTTGGGAACCAGGTGTGCAGTCAAAAATAACAGCTTTTATTTCTGTAACTTTTATTTCTGTAGCTCATATTTCTGTTCACTTAGAGTGAACAAAACTCATTTACATACATTATTTCATTGATTCTAACAATAACCCTGTGAGGTAAGCAGGACAGAAACCTATTGCTATTTTTCAGATAAGGAAACCAGATTCAAATAAATTATTATTATTCATAAAAATGATAGTAACTAACACCATGTAGGGTGTTTGGTGAACAAAGTGCTCTCCTGTGAACTCAATTGTACTGACAGCAACACCACAATGAAGTCAGACAAATATTATCTCACTATTTCAGCTGAAGATGCAGGTGAATAAAGGGATTCCTTATTAGGATTTCTGCTCACAAATGTTTCTACAAAGCTCTTTGCAGAACACACCCTCTCAGGAACTGCCCCTCCTGGTGGGCAGCTTCAGGGAGTGCTTGCTGCAACACGTTCTGCTTGCTAGCTCTGACCCCACCCTTCCTCCCACTCACTCCCAAACCCACCGTGAGCCTCAACGCAGCTGTGGAGAACAACTCAATTCGATATATTTTTATTGATAATTTGAATAAAGGTAACATAAATAACATGACTTAAATTTTGGAAAACAGACAAAGAAGAAAAAAAACCAACAAGACGTCCCATGACCTCAACCTCTGTATTAGGCCAAGTTTCCTCTTGCTTTCTTTCCCCCATGCATCTGCTTTTCTCTATTTATAATCATAAGATCGATTTGTATACATTTTAAATCTGCATTTCCACTTGACCTGGTTTTTTTTTTTTTTTTTTTTTTTTGAGACAGGGTCTCTCTCTGTCTACCAGGCTGGAGTGCAGTGGCACGATCTTGACTCACCGCAACCTCCACTTCCCGGCTTCAAGTGATTTTCCTGCCTCAGCCTCCCAGGTAGCTGGGATCACAGGCACACACCACCCCACCCAGCTAGTTTTTGTATTTTTAGTAGAGACAGAGTTTCACCATGTTGGCCAGGCTGATCTTGAAATCCTGACCTCAAGTGATCTGCCCACCTCGGCCTCCCAAAGTGCTGGGATTACAGGCAATCTTCTCATTTTCTAATCGCCTAGGACACATAGCTCAGACATGAGTACAGATAATTTTTCTTCTATGTTTCAAGTTCAATATTATTAAAAGACTTTATAAAATCTACCAGTCCTTATAACAACACAAGAGAAGCTACAGACACTGGACAACTGTGGTTTCCAATCATAAAATGTCTCCTCTTGATTCTAGGCTCCCATGGGAATTTAGATTCAACTAACTGTTGCATCCACTGTTGAATCTCCAATGACTATTGCAATGTGTGGCACAGTAAACATGCAATAAATACATATCGGCGGACTAAAGAAACTAATGATATCCAAGTAACCAGAAGTCATTGACTCCTGGCTCAAGTAAACAGGCTGACTGGAGGAACTTAGTTTGCTGAAGACACCTGTTTGAGAGGAAGTGGGAGTTAAATGACCTAATTTACTAGTGTAAAAAAAAAGAAAAAAGGACATAAATTTAAACACCAAATGTATGTAGTCTGTTTAATGATAGCAGTAAAGGGCTTCACTGTTTTGGGTCCTCCAAAACATAAACGCAAAGCACAAGAGGATCTAGCCTGTGTCGGAAACCCCATCACTGAATCTTCCTGATATTCTTTAGGAAGCATATCCACAGGGCTTCACTAGAACAGCCAAAGATTTTCATTTAAAAGAAAGGAGACGTCGTGACACAAACATGTGCCAAAGACAGCAAAGGGGCCTACATCTACTGCCATGTTCAAACATTTTAAGGAAAGCTATTATTTCAAGCACATGTCAAAAGGATAGGGAAGGGGGTATAATGAATTACAGAATAACTAGTGTTTATGCCTGAGAGGTCCCTGGGCTGTTCTTTACCTCCTGGAAATTGTTTATGTGCACAAGTCCTCTGATCTTGGGGCTATGATTAGCGGATGCTGACAGTGTGACAGCAGAGGAAGGCATGAATCACCACTGTTCCATATAGGAGAAAGGCGAACAAGACCGACTCTGCCTCAAAGATAGTCTTCTTTTTTCCACATTCTACGTTCTGGTGGCTCGGTGCTATAGGACAGGGTAGGGAAAAAGAGAGAGGACTGATGAGGAATACATTTCACCATTTTGGAAATTCCACTTCTGAAGACTCTCATCTTTTGCGACATTATAATTTCTTAATTTATCCCTAACAGCGAATAATTTTCCATTTTCCACAGATTCATTATCTATTCAAATTATTGAAATCCTCAAATGCCTGGCACTGCATTTCTGAAGCGGTCCTATCTGTAGGGAGATGTTTATTTCACTTTCATCCAAGCTTTCTCTGCATCAAGAACCCAAGTCAGGAATGCTACCAGTCAAGGGAAGGTAAATAAAAATTGATGACTTTCTCAGTTTTCTAGGAATTATCCACCAATGAATTTGACTGGATGGTTGAGTTGTAATAAATATGTTGCAGCATTAAGGATATTTTGTTGTCATCTGGAAATGGTAGAAAAAGTAGCCAGAAAAAGCTCTTTCCTGAATGTAGGTGGAGATGTCTATTCTTGGCAAGGGTCTATACAATGATTGAGATGCTTGACCTGTCTTTAGCTACAAAAGCAGAATATGAATCTCACCTGAAGCACTGAACTAGAGTAAAACGTGACAACGTGCAAAACTGCTTGAATCAATCATAAGACCCTAATCTGCTTCAAGTATTGGCATTCTTCAAGAAAGACGCTGAGGTTCTGAGTATTTTGAATTTGTTGTGTCTGTCCTTTGAGTGGAGTAGAGCCAGTCCATATCTTACCGTCCATTCGAGAAAAGTTCTTGAACAAAGTGGATGCACTTTCTATCACGGAATTCAGTGATGGATTTCGAAATGTAGCCTTCTTTTATCTTCCTATGGGTCTTCTTTCAAATCTGAAAAGCTGACCCTTATTGGATCATAGGGTGGGGATCATAGGGTGGGGAAAACCCATCCTATGGATGATAGGCTGGGGAAAACCAGTTAACTACAGGTAATCAAGAAGAAAATGCCCTCTGAATGACATGAGGTAGGACATTTGAAGAGAGCTGATGTCATCTTCTGATGCCTTTCCAGTGATTGCCTTAGAAGAAATCTATCCGTGATCACTTACATAGAGGCAGAAAAAAAACCCTGGGGTTAGACGAGGCCTTTATCCACAGCTGAAACTGATGAGGCCTCCTGGCAAGACCCCAAAGCCAAAGACTTTGTTTCCTGTCTTCTCAAAGTCCTGACCTCCAGTATTTAGGGAACCAGTAACATTTTTTCATTTCTGGAGTTATTTTTCTCATGCAACTCATGGCAGCTGCTTGCCAGCTCAGCATTGAGACTAATTTGTTACAGAAAATGGGGTAAATTTGTGTTAACCAAGGTCCAAAAATTGGTATGAGGTCTAAACACATTTATATGCAACCTAACAAGGTATATGATACTTTTATCAGCTACGTGAATTGTAAAATTAGACCTTTGGAACTCAAAACGTTCCATTTCTAGATATGCCTCAGTTTCTCACATTAATTGTTTTGGTTTATTTTGTTTTGGGTTTAGAAAATGGGATGACAAAACATTCTGATAGTGATTTATCTTTTTTAAAAATAGAAACTGTTTTTAAAGATAAAATTTTTTTAAAAACTCTCTGAAAATAAATATAATTTGTATATTAGCTGCATATAAGTATTATTTTAAAATTTTTCTTCCATATTTACAGTAGCCATGGGTTTTATATACAGCCTTATCAATCTTACATACTTATTTTGAGGGCTGAAAACTTCTGCCCAGATAACGGGGGGAAAAAAACAGAAGAACATATATATTGTGCTCACTTCCTCAGATACCAAAACTTTGCAAACGCTCAGCACATATATGTCACATCACTTATCTGCTTCCACTTGAAAAAAAATTGTAACGTTCAAGTACAAAGAGGAAAAACTAATATTTGATGTCCTATCTGTAGCTAAAATCCACTGGAAGCCACATACATTCACTTCCTTTAAAAAGATTTTCCAGGAACTCTCTCAAAATAAAGAACCAGAAGGCTTCTCCAGCCCTAGCCAGAACATTGTTTTCTTGTCTTCTTTGGGATTTCGTAACACTAGTTGATGAGAGAAAAGGTAATGAGCTGTGGCAACATTTTCTCAAGTTTAAAGCCTCCTCAAATATTGGAGTTTGGATCCAGGTTAAGTAGTTTGCTGCATAATTATTTCTATATCTATTTTTGGCCAAATATAACTTCCTGTTTCTAGGAAGGAAAAGGTTGAAACAGTGTGGTAAAAAGGATCCTAAGGCTTCTTGGATACCAAAGAGTGCTCACAAAACCACGTTTTGATGAGTTACGTGTAAATGAATCAGAAACTTATGGCTTGCATTTCCCTAAAAAACACAGAGATTTTTAAAATAAATGAATAAAAAAGATGTTCCCCATACAATACATTTGGTATATTGCTCATTAATGCTTCAAAGAAGGTAATTCAACACTCGCAATAGACAAAAAAGAAATTTGCTCAGGTCTGGTCTGAGAGTATAGGCATGCATCTCAGCTGTGGTGAGCGCTGTATATCTACCTTCAAAGACTCATCTTCTATGATGGCAAAACCAAGTTAAGCAAAAAATCACACACACAGTTTTTCAACTTAAAATGGCAAACAGTTCCTTAACTTTAAAGAAAAAAAAAACTGATGGACACCAACCATGGTAGACAAAATAAAACATAACACATTATTTTCTATCTTTAAAAACTCATTTATTAATTCTTTCAACAGATATTTATTGAACACCTGCTATGTACTAGGCATTGTTCTGGGCTCAAGGGGTTCAATGGTAAATATGACAGATGAAGCTCTGTATTTATGGAGTTTGTCATGACAGAAACCCTTCTCTGCCACGTCAATGTTTTAAAGCAATTCTTGTAGACAATTCCAAGTTATTGTCAAAAACTTGGATTTAGACATCTGGATGCCTAACTTTGTGAACCTCCTGAACATCTGAGGAAGAGGGAAGAATAGAAGGTCCCAGAGAGGCTCCAAGCAGATGTTACAATAGGCAGTCCTCAAACTTACTTGGGTTAGCTTTCTAGCAAAGATGCTGTGTAAATTGATCTGCTTTTCAGAAAGCAGCTGATACCATAAAACAAAGTGATGGTTCTTTGCAAGGGTCTCATCTTAATCAGCTATAAATGATACAACTGTACCTTACAAAGCAAAGATCTTTAACCAAATATAAATCAAATCAACATGGCAAGCACAGAAGTAGCATTTTCTATATTTCCAGCTCAAGAGAGGTGTTATGAGGAACTGGGGAAAGTCATAGGGCCTAAAGAGCAGCTTCAGATATTGCCCAGAACGTAGATGCCCTGGCCTAACATGTATCATGGAACCAGCAGGACATTCAGGTGGATCTCCAACTTCCAGAAATTGCCCATAGCTTTCATTTAAAATCACATATCACAACCCAGCAATCTGCTGTTCCAAGCTCTGACCCCCTGACCCTCATCTCCCTCCTTCTATAGCTCTTCCTGTGGCTTCAAACCCCCCTACCCAGATAGGTACCCCCACCCTCTCTCCCCAGCATTCCTCAGCTTAACCTCCTAGGTGTTTCCCTGAAGGTTACATCTCCAGTGCCTACCCACATTCCTGGGTCATGGTAAGTAAAACATTTTTGTTGGATGGATGGATGGATGGATGGATGGATGGATGGATGGATGGATGAGCTTCCCTGGAAAAAATCTTACCTGAGGCTGCTGGTTTGTCAGAAACTAATGCTTCCATGCCAGCCCCTGGTGAGATGCCCCAGCCAGATTCTCCCCATCACTAAATCCCTAATAGAAGTCAATATGAGAAGACTTTGCAGTCAAAGAGACCAAGACCTTAGCCAACGACTGAACATCTCTGAGCCTCAGGGTTTCATGTGACATCTGCCTCACCCAGGCTGTCAAGGATGGCATGAGATGGGCTCCATAAAGCACCAGGCATATGCTAAACACTCCCTCTCCATTCATGCATTTCAAGTAAATTCAAGTCATTTAAGCTGAGGAAGAAACTATTTACCCACATACAATTACATTTTATTTGCAAGTTCCTGAGGAAGGGGATTGGGAAGGGCGGGAGAGTTTGGGAAGTCTTGAGAAAACTGTTGTCGATGTTTTCTTGAGAACAGCTATGCCTAAGAACTATAACCAGGGACACCGTGGAAAGGGTGGTGAAAAAGGAGAAAGTTGTCCTACAATGTGTTAGATTCAGAATTTGTCAGGAAGCAGTGACAAGATCTGTGGTCTCCAAAGTGTATGACATGACCCACTGGGGGGTGGAAAGAAAGCATTACAATCTCTATTTATAGTTTTTTAATCTTAAAAAAACACTTTTCTAAGTTAAGCTTTCCCAGTGTTTACTATATCATTAACACTGGCCTCCTCAGAGATACTGGTTTGCGCATCCTCTCCGTGTTAGGAGAGTACTGCCCTCAGTGATGGCTCAAGAAGGGTCACCAGTGGCAGGATTCCCTTGGCAGACAGTGGGGCTTGGCGTTTGCAATGCATTGCAGCTCACATGTGTCTGGTTAAGCAGACTTACAGTTCATACAATCTAGCTTTAACTAAACTAGCTGTCTCAAAATAGACATACTATGAGGATCAACAAACAACAAGAAACTGGCAAAGCCAACGCTTCTACTCCAAGAGCTCTTCATCATCCACATTATGAGATCAAAACCATGGTGACCTCATCAGAACTGACATACTAAACCACACTGCTCTCATTAAAAATATTATTCACAGTATTTATCTCAACAAGAGCAAAAAGGTCTTTTGTGCTATTGAACTAAATAAAATAAAAATTATGCTTAAAACATTTTTATGGCAGCCTTAGCTCATGCCACCACTAAAAGTTATATGTTATGTATGCTTTATAAAATGTATCATATTTCCATGCAGTAGAACATGCATCTATTTCATCCATAAATAAATAGAGATACACTGGAGGCACATGTTCCTGAAGTTCCTACTGACGGGGGTTTCCCTGATGAGATGGGAGACCCTGCTCTGTAAAGCACTTTGTACATGCACATGCTGCAAGAGATCACCTGGTTGCAATGAGTACTAAGAATGGGTGTGAGCCAAGTCCTGTCTGGGTTCCTGGAGACCACCAACAGTCAGGCCATGGAACAGAATCCATGCTGGCAGGCGCCCCAGAGCTGTTAGGTTTACATCCCAGAGAAACAACTGCACGGTCAGCAGCCAGAAGCTGGGCCCAGGCAGGAAGATTAGCCCACCCGAAGACCCAATAACACTGGTGAACACTTATGATCCTGTTTACAACCCTTACTCAACAGAGAAGGCCAGTTCAAGACTACAGAAGATTTTAAGGAGGAAGTAGAAAGAAAAGTGGAATTTGGCTTTCTGGACAGGAAGGGGGAAACTTTCCATTGTAGCAATCAGTCTGAAGGAATGTAGTGAGACAGAATTTGAAGAGAATAAAACAAGTGGCAGTGCAAAAGAGTGACTGGGTCAGAGGCAGAGATGAAAGATGAACCGAGCTACCATTCTACCAAGCAGAACCAGGGAAGGAAGTGCTCTAGATACTAGGACTTTCTGCTTCAGACATAACAATGAATAGTGACATGCTTCCTACTGGCAGAAAAGAATGCAAGTAAGAGTAGAGGGGGGTGTTCATGATTTAACCAGACCATATAGATGTGGGCAGAGCCCATTGAGGAGGGCACTACCTCTGTAGCAAGTGCTGTCAGGGATCCCAGTATGCAGGGAAGCAAAGTGCAAGGTGGATGATGTTTTAGCTTCCTCAACCTCCCCACCCTTCCCCACTCCTCAATGTACCAGGGCATTTTCTCCCCTGCTGAGATGGAGTCTCGCTCTGTTGCCCAGGCTGGAGGGCAGCGGCGCAATCTCAGCTCGCTGCAACCTTTGCCTCCCGAGTTCAAGCGATTCTCCCACCTCAGCCTTCCGAGTAGCTGAAATTACAGGCATGTGCCGCTGTGCCCAGCTAATTTTTGTATTTTTAGTAGAGACAGGGTTTCACCATGTTGCCCAAGCTGGTCTCAAACTCCTGACCTCAGGTGATTCACCAGCCTGAGCCTCCCAAAGTGCTGGGATTACAGGCGTGAGCCACTGCGCCCAGCGGTACCAGGGCATTTTTAATGTTAGTCTGGTTTGTGCTGGTGGGGGCAGCCTAGGAGAGGATGAGAAGGGAGGTGGACATTTCCACGTGGTGCGGGGTGCCTATAATCCCAGCTACTTGGGAGGCTGAGGCAGGAGAATTAGAATTGCTCGAACCCAGGAGGTGGAGGTTGCTGTGAGCCGAGATTGTGCCATTGCACTCCAGGCTGGGTGACAAGAACAAAACTCTGTCTCAAAAAGAAAAAGAAAAAGAAAAATAATTTAAAAAGGAAATAACACTAAGAGGATGAGAAAAGAGAGCAGGATAAACGAAGAGGAGGAAGGGTGGTCGTTGACCAGAGGAAAAAAAAACTACGAAAACACAATAAAAATAACAAAATTGAAAAATTAGTGAAGGATAATAAAATTATTGGGGCTGAGGAGTAGAGTTCAATGTAAAAAGATAGCAATAAAGCCAGAATTTTACTGTGTGGTAAAGTACATTTTACTCATATGACTCTATAGAAGAATGAAACCTACAACAGGCCCAAACCCTCATTTTGGGGATGATAAAAGAGAGCCCCTGCCCACCCCCAAGAAGGTAATCAGCTTTCTTAGGAGCAAGGAGAAGCACCCAAGCCCCTGTCATCTAGCCCAAGGGTCTCTCCTTCCTCCACTGCTATCCAAACATCCAGCCATGTTTCCCAAGACGAAGGCCTTGGGCTCACCACAGGGTCCTTGAGGCTGCCAGATTGTTGAGTTCACAATCTACGGGACAGTCAGCATGAAAACGAAGAAAAAGAATTGATAAAGAAACAAAACGGTTGGGAACATTCAAAGCCAACACCAGGAGAAACTCAACATGAGCAACCATCCTTCAAATAACACTTCCTCACAGACTCAATGTGACCGCAGGTAAGGCTGGATTCAGGCCCAGCTGCATCCTCCCGCATCTTGTTGGGAGCAGACGCGCTGGTTAATTCTCCTGCCTTGGAGAAGAGAAGCTGTTCTTTTGTCATGAACTGCAATTCTTGGGACAAACACAGCATCCTACTTTAAATCTGGAGAAAATGAGCAAGTTAGGTTTGAATATATACGTGTAGTCTTTACTTAAGGGGTAATGATAACCCTATCATCACTATGGCTGAAGAGTAAACTTGGTTTTTACATTCCTAGAGGAATTGAAGTAGGCAAGAACTTAGAAGTACTGTCTCTTAAAGTAATAGACCACAGAGCTTCATTTTCTAATTGTTTATGTTAAACTTGTACTGAGGACTCAGTTAAATATATTGACTTAAAGACTGTTTTTGTACCTAAGCTCTTTTTCCATGACTAAAGCTGTTCACGTTTCTTTTACTAGGATCAGTCAAACAAAACGTGACTGACATGGAAAAACTATTTAGCACTTCTGTGAAATATAGTTTGATGTTTTTCCTAAGTTTTATATCGGAGTATTCCACAAAAGTTAGTTTAGACTAAAGTGGAAAGAAAAAGATGTGAGGAGGCTGGGTGCGGTGGCTCACACTTGTAATCCCAGCACTTTGGGAGGCTGAGGTGGGTGGATCACCTGAGGTCAGAAGTTTGAGACCAGCCTGGCCAACATGATGAAACCCCATCTCTACTAAAAATACAAAAATTAGCCAGTGTGGTGGTGCACGCCTGTAATCCCAGCTACGGGGGAAGCTGAGGCAGGAGAATTGCTTGAACCCAGGAGGTGGAGGTTGCAATGAGCTGAGATCACACCACTGCACTCCAGCCTGGGTGACAGAGTGAGATTCTGTTGCAAAAAAAAAAAAAAAAAAAATTACTGTGGGAAACGCACAGTGCATCTGCAGAAGGTTCCATCTGCTCATGCACTAGCTGAGGATCTGGGATACACAGTCTGACTCTCTCCTTTGCTCAGTCATTCATACCCCAGTGTGAGACAGGTACCAATGGGGCTGGTGTCTGACTTCAGCGCAGGAAAGTTATGCCCCATTCGACTCTCAGTGCTTCTGATTGTACGAACTAAAAGTCTCAGTTTGAGCTACTGTGGTCTTAACATCTAACGGTTGCTTTTCTCACCTCCTATTTCAAAGAAAAGGCAACTCTCAGGACATTTTACAGGCAACATTTCCTAGCTTCAACGTGACAAACTTTCTTTTGTTTTCATTATACAGTTGACCCTTGAACAATGCAGAGGTTACAGATGCCAACCCCCACCCTTATCCCGTCTGCACAGTTGAAACTTCTTGTCTAATTTTTGACTCTCCTCAACTTAACTACTAGTAGCCGGCTGCTGACTGGAAGCCTTACAAATAGTCAGTCAACACATATTTTACATGTTACCTGTATTATAAACTCTATTCTTACAATAAAGTAAGCTAGAGAAAATAAAACATAAAGAAAATCATAAGGAAGAGAAAATATATTTACTATTCATTTAGTGGAAGTAGATTATCATAAACATCTTCATCCTCATCATCTTCACGTCAAGGAGGCTGAGGAGGAGGAGGAAGGGGAAGGACTGGTCTTGCTGCCTCAGGGGTGGCCCACCACAAGAGAACAGGGGCAGTACCGAAACAGCTGGAGATAACAGAAGTTTCCATTGGGATTTTCCCACTGTTTCTTAGGAACATGGAGGAAAGACACAGGCCAGAGGGAATTACCCTTCCCCACCAAAGCTGCTGCCATTCTTTCTTGTTTATTCCTTGGCTTGGCTTAAACAACTTTTTTTTTTTTTTTTTTTTTTTGAGATGGGGTCTCCCTCTGTCACCCAGGCTGGAGTGCAGTGGCACAGTCTTGGCTAACTGCAGCCTCGACCACCTGGGCTCTAGCAATCCTCCTGTCCCAGCCTCCCAAGTAACTGGGATTCCAGGCATCCACCACCATGCCTGGCTAATTTTTTAAATTTTTTGTAGAGATGCAGTTTCTCCATGTTTCCCAGGCTGTTCTCAAACTCCTGGGCTGAAGCAGTCCACCTGCCTCCACTTCCCAAAGTGGTGGGATTATAAGCATGAGCCACCATGCCTGTCTGGCCTAAGTGATTATGAAGTGAAGATGGCAAAGTGCTTCACGTCCTAATTTTGTCAGGACTATCTAAACTATTGAGGTCTCCAAGGCCTGTACACCTTGAGGAGCAGGGCAGGCTCTGATCCCATACACAGGGAAATGAAGAAGTGGTTTGGAATTTGCAGCGCTTATGATTAATGTACAATGTGGTGGTCCTCAAGTGATTCCTAGAAATGCCTAATTCTTTGTATACGGTCCATAATTTGAAATCCTGGCCTAGGGCGGAAATCAACCTCTACCTTAGCCACTCTGCACTTCTTTTTCCTCATGTATAAATAAGAGATTAAAACAATAAACATAGTTCCAATGGTGGCTGCAAGAACTCAATGAAGTGAATGCCATAAAGCACTAGTACAGGGCTTGGTAAATACAATCTCCTCTTGGTATTAGTTAAGATACAGAATATTCCTGAACTGCTGGGTATAATATAGGGTTATACAGAAAACAAGGGTTTTAGCTGAGCACGGTGTTTCACACCTGTAATCCCAACACTTTGGGAGCCCAAAGCAGGTGGATCACCTGAGGTCGGGAGTTCAAGACCAGCCTGGCCAACATGGTGAAACCCCGTCTCTACTAAAAATACAAAAAATAGCTGAGTGTGGTGGTGTGTGCCTGTAGTCCCAGCTACTCAGGAGGCTGAGGCACAAGAATCACTGAACCTGGGAGACGGAGGTCGCAGTGAGCCATGATTGCGCCACTACACTCCAGCCTGGGTGACAGAGACTCCATCTGAAAAAAAAAAAAAAAAAGAAAAAAGAAAAGAAAAGAAAAAGAAAGAAGGTTTTTTTTTTCCTTTCTTTATTCCCTCTATTCCTGTCTCTCTTTCTTAATTCAGCCTTCTCATCCCACACTTACTGCTCTTAAAATGTGGTCTTTCCATTGAGATTAGTGAGAGAACTATACTGCTTCAAAATTCAGAGAAGCAAATTTTAAAAGAAGCAAATATAACTGGATTTAGCCTAGACAGGAAGAGTCAGGGATTTCATGATCCAACCCTAATAGAGCTCTTTTTTTCTTCTATACTGCAATCTTCTGCCCCTTATAAAGAGATGCCTATTGTGGCAGGTCATGGGTAGTTTTGAAATGCCAGTGAAATGGGATGCAGAGACCAGTCATGTCTATACATGACCTGAAGCCTCCATCTGACCTAGTCTTGTCAGAGGAAAAAAGAATATTGCATCAAACTAAATGTGCCTGGACCTAGACCTTTAATTATACAGCTTCACCATCCTCAAGGAGGCCACCACTCATTTAAAATTGTCTGGCTATTGCCTATACAAGTAATGTTTGCAAGAGAACAGAGCAATCCCAAATTGGGCCATAATGAACAGGGTCTGCACCAGTGCCCCCAAATAGCTAAATCTAGACGTGAATCACCTTATTCCCATCCTGTGGGATTGTGATATAAACTACAAAGTAAACTTGCACTGATGAAGACTGCAGGCTCTCTTCAAGATACCCTATTAACTAGCCATCCACCCTGCTTACTTCCACTCTGATGAAATTTACTAACTATTGATCCCAAGGAAAAGCTTGCTGAGAGAGCGCAATTCATTCAGAAATTGCCTGCAAGAATTGTATGATAATACTGCCTTTTCTTTGGAAAACAGATTTTTTTTTAATTGTATATGTTTAAAAAACCTTGTTTGTAACTTTTGGCAAATAAGGTTTTGGCAGCTTTGAAAAAGAGTCACGATTTGTTCCTCTTAACAAAGAGTAATGACATGATCTTGTATGTCATTACTACATGATCTTGTATGTCAATTACATGGCTTGATGGCACAACATCTTTTAGGATGTTTTATAATCATTTTTTCTTTATGATAAATGTTATCACTTTAAGATAATGCTGGTCCATTGCAGAAGTTTCGGAGAATGTGACAAGTAGCTACACATCCATAATCCCACCACCCAGAAAATCACTGTTAATATTTTGGTGTGTTTTCCTTCGCTGATGCGCATGCCTGGAACAGTTAAAACCTTCCTATATACATACCTTTGTATACTGCTCTTTACACTTCATTTTCCAATATCAGCACTAATAATCACTAAAAACATTAAAGATCTTTTTAATAGCTTCATTCCTTTTCGGAAGGCTGTGCTATCATTTACTTATCCATTCTTTTAAAGTAGGGCGTTCTGGCTGTATTCAGGTTTTCTGCTCTTATAAGCAATGCTGTGTTGGACATCTTTATGCATTCATTTCTGCTGGTGTTTTCCTTAGGACAGACTTCCAGATGCCAATTACTGAGCAGAGCATATGAATGTTTCACAAATGATTGTTTCTAATATGTAGCATACACACAGGCTCATACTTGTCTTATTTTTTAGTTGACAAATTATGGTTGGTTGTTCTGAACTAAAAAAAAATCACACATTTGAAATTCTTAGTCCCATATGAAATGAAATGATCAATGTGTAAATATGGATTTTAGATATTTCTTCAGTGACTCATGAGATTAATTGTACATTTAACTGATTTGGTTTATAACTAGGGATCTACCTGGGCATCAAGGTGGGATTCGGGGATCAAGCAGATCAGGTTTAGTGACAGGACCAGGGACCAGTGAAAAGGCAACAATGAGCCCCAAACTCTATGTAACCTTATGAAGCACTTTCTGCTCCACCTGGTGAAACAATATGCACTCACCTAGCTCCTGATGTGTAGGATATGTTTACAGGGCCGGAGGGAAACATAAACTTCTTCTCTACAGATAGAGAAGGTGTGTTAGGCCAGAAAGCACAGCCAGGAATACGAGGGTCTTCTACCCGTGTACCTCCATGGCTTCCAGAAAACCCCTCTCATTCACGGCCCCTCTTCTGCTAGAGGAGAGAAGGCACCAGAAGGTTTACAATCCCCACAACACTGGCTGAGGAACACCAAAAGACCTTCTACCTCTGTCCACAGAGCCCCCACCCTTTTGCATTCAACATATGAGGAAGTAATCAGGTGGCTATTTTTTTTTTAATTGAATAGTTTTTTTTTAGAAAGAAAAAAAGAGAAAAGAAAGAGTGAAAGAAAGAAAAAATAAGAATGTAAAAATAAGAATGTAAGAGAGAAAGAAAGAAGAAGAGAAACAGGGAGAGAGAACAGGATTCTTGTTCTATTGCCCAGGCTAGAATGCAGTCTAAAAATGGATATTAAAAACATCTTTTATGCCAATAATTGTGCTTAACAATGGAGACAGGAAGGAATAAGGGATGAAAATAACAAACAAGTAGCCAACCAATATTTTATTTAAAGCTGTGAAATGCTATGCAATTGCTGAGGAGTGATTTACTTCCAATTATGTGGTCCCTTTTAAAATAGGTGTAATGTGATACTGAGAAAAATGTATGTTTTGTGGATTTGGGGTGGAGAGTTCTGTAAATAATTGTTAAGTTTACTTGTTCCAGGTCTGAGTTCAAGTCCTGGATATCCTTGTTAATTTTCTATCTC